>JAJIBD010003754.1:0-119580 GCA_021461705.1 Cryptotis parvus | reverse complement strand
TGAGGCTCTTCATATTTCTGAATCAACCAAATGCCATTGGGCTACATTGGCACGTGATAGGGTCCAATGGAAATGTTACTGGTGCCCGCTTGAACAAATCGATGAATAACAGGATTCAAGTGATCAAGTGAAGTGATCAAAATTTTTGGTAGTCATATGATTTGAATTAATTAGAATAAAAATTTACCTTCCAACAAAATATATATCATATTTTACTTCTAAATATATTTCTAAATATAAATATATTTCTAAATATTTTATATCAAACCAAGTTTTTAAAAATTAAAACAATTAAAATGAAATCATTTAAAAATCTCTTAGTTACTGGTGTCTTTTTTTCTTTTTTTTTCAAGTATTTTATTATAACACCGTGAGACATATACAGTTACAAAGACATACAATTAAAAAGTTCATATTTGGTTTTGGTCATACAGTGTTCCAGCACCCATCCCGCCACCAGTGCCCATCTCCCACCAAAATGTCTCCGGTTCCCTCCCCCTCCCTTGTCCGCCTCCATGGCAGGTTCTTTATTTCTTTCCCTTTCTCTCTCTCTTTTCCTTCCCTTCCAGACTATGGATTATAGAACATACATTAAAGGGTTGTTATGTGTACCTTTTTGCCTGTATTTAATGCTCAGTTCTATGTTGGTATTAGTGCTTTCGATAATTGTTAGCACACTGTTCCATTTTCTGTCTTACCTAGCCTCTGACACCCACACGTGTGTGATAATTTCCACCCTTTGGCAAGACCTCCTGATCCATGTTTCACTTGACCTTGGATATTGGTATCATCATATGTACATATATATTTATTTCATGCATATAAATGCAGTCATTCTGTATCTGTCTCTCTCCTTCTGGCTAATTTTACTCAACATAATCTTCTCTATGTCCATCCATTTATAGGCAAATTTTATAACTTCATTTTTCCTAACAGCTGCATAGTATTCCATTGTGTAGATGTACCAAAGCTTCTTTATCCAGTCATTGATTCTTGGGCACTCTGGTTGTTTGCAGATTCTGGCTATTGTGAATAATGCTGCTATGAACATGAAAGTAGGGATGGTGTTTCCGCTGCGTATTTTTTGACTTCCCAGAGTAGGGTTTTTTTTTTTTTTTTTTTTTTTTTGCTTTTTGGGTCACACCCTGCAAAAGCTCAGGGGTTTCTCCTGGCTGTGCACTCAGGAATTACTCCTGGCAGTCCTTGGGGACGATGTGGGATGCCAGGGATCGAACCCGGGCCAGCAAGGGCCGGCCCGTGCAAGGCAAACACCCTACCGCTTCGGCTATCTCTCCGGCCCCTGGTGTCTTTTTTTTCAAGTGTTCAACAGCCACATGTAGATGACTACTGGTCCTGGAAAGTAAAGCGTCAAGGCTCCTATTTTTATTTCATTATATTTGTTCTTTTTTGTGGGGCAGAAGGTTGTAGGGCTACCCCTAGTGGCATGCAGCAGCTATTCCTGGCTCTGTGAGCAATGGTGGCTTTTGAACAGAGCTCAGATGATACAGTGACTCGGGATGGAACCCAGCCCTCTACAGCACAACATACACTCAGCTCTCTGAATTGTCTCTCCAGACCCTAAAGTTTTATTTCAGTGAGCCTAACTATTCGCTCACATTGTTTATAGATTTCGCAGCAGTCCCTGCAGTTTCATAGTTGATTTATAATGCATGATGAACTTAAAGAACCTTTATTTTAGGGTAACAATTTTTTCAAATAATTTTAAAATTCCATCTTCTAGATTTTGCTAGGTGATTTGAGTTTCCTGCCAGTTCCTCCTGTCTCATAAATACAGCCATATCAATTGTTAAGTAAAATAAAGCCATACCTGTTGTGAAAGTTGATACTCTTTCTGTAGTTCCTATAGGCTCAGGTAAAGATAACAGGTGTGGTCTTTGTATTTCTCCTAAAATACCAGAGAGAAATTCTGAGTATATTATTTTAAGTATCATTTAAATTATGCTGTGAGAACTCAGTACCATCAAATTAGACTCTTTGCATCTGAATTTTACTGCCAGCAGAGAATGTTACCTCATAGAAAGTTCTCTCCAAGGCTGGGAAAGAAAAAAAGATGTTTAAAAGTCTGTAAGTCAGCCCTCACAGATCATTTTTTCTCCCCATAAAACATCTCCTTTTAAATTTTATTTTATTGTAAAGGGCATTTAATAGCAGTGACATCAGGTTCTGTCCATCATAATCTATTCCCGGAGGACTGCATTGTTACATTATTTTCACTTTGAATGGTATCCATTGATATCGTTGAGCTTTTCTTGTTTAATATCCTTTAGATTCCGCATAAAAAGGACTTTTAATGAACATAGAAAAAAATTGCTTACCTAGAAAGATAAGGCAAAATTGCACAAGTGTTTGTTTCAGTTGTGCTGACTAGTTTTATCTGGTTGTGATAAATTTCTCTTTTCTTAGCAGTCCGTCTTTGGGAAGGGGACAAAAGAGAAAGAATTAACAATAAAACATTGCTTAGGATTGGGAAGATAACTCAAAAGGCTGAAGTGCATGTTTCACATGTGAGATTCTCTAGTCTGATCCCTGGTACCAGATGATACCTGGGATACCATTGGAAATAACCCTGAGCACAGAGCAGAAGCACTTCTTACACACCACTGGGTATGTCCCCCGCCCCCAAACCAAAATCTCTGTAATAATTAGGAATTCCTGTTTCAATATCTGCTGTGTATATCTGAGAACCTAGGAAACCATTGATATATATATTACATAACATTCTCTAAGGACTAAAACACCATTGTAGCATTTTCTGCTTAGGTATGAATTTTTAAATAGAAATTAAAAAGAAACAGAAGATCTGTTGTAATGAATATATAATCTTCAATTGAATTTTCTCTTTAAAGAAGCATTTGCGGGCCAGAGCGATAGCCCAGTGGGTAGGGCGCTTGTTTTTATGCGTGCGGCCAGCCTGTGCTGGCCTGGGTTCGATCCTCGGCATCCCCATATGGTCCCCTGAGCACCTCCCAGGAGTAATTCCTGAGTGCAGAGCCAGGAGTAATCCCTGAGCATCACCGGGTGTGACCCAAAAAGCAAAAAAAATAAAAAAAAAAAAATAAAGAAGCATTTGCATTCCCAGTCAACCTATGACAAGCATGTGCCATCCTATTAGTCAAATCTCAGTAACAGTGGGAGAAATGAGTTATTTTTCATTTTGATGTTGCTGGTACATGCTCCCAAAATCAAAAAGTCAGAAAAAAATTGCTTGAGGGGCCGGAGCGATAGCTCAGCGGGTAGGGGCGTTTCCCTTGCACACAGCTGGCCCATGCCGGACTGGGTACCATCCCGGCATCCAATATGGTCCCCGGAGGCACCACCAGGAGTAATTCCTGAGTGCTGAGCCAGGAGAAACTCCTGAGCATTGCCGGGTGTGACCCAAAAAAGCAAAAAAAATTGCTTGAACATCACTATTTGATAAGTTCTGTGGACTTCTCTCGCTAAAGTGGTTGCTACCCAGCCTAACTTGAAAAGAAAAGTTCTGATTTTAAATCTTTTATGAGAAGTATAGTATATAAAGTTTTCACACATTTCTTTTCCTATTCAGCTTGTCTTGGTCAGGTTCTTAATATTTTCTAATATCTACTTTATTCTTCTTAGAGAGCACAAATCAATTAGGTAACATCAGAGGTTTCCTACCTAGTCATTGAGGTAATTAGTAAGCAGTCAAATGCATTCAAATAATAGACATGTCAATATACTGTTTATTGACAGTTATTGTCATGTAATTAAGAGGCTAATGTTTCAGTCTTCAAGTGTCAGTCAAGGTGCCCTTGGGCTGTCTGTGACAGGGTATCTAAAAACATGGAAACAAATCCACTACTTCATCACATTTTTTGTATTGCTAAAAGAAAAGAATACTTATAAGAAAATGCATAGTAAACTGTAAAGCCAACTCTAAAGAAGTTTACACAGGTACAAATTGTACATATCACAATATTTTTTTTGGAGACAAATTTATTATGATTAAAAAGAGTTAATATGGTATTGAAACCAATATTCCTCTAAAGGTACCATTACCTTTTAAACCTCCTTCTCTTAATGAAAACAGAAGTAGATTGCTAGCTGGAGTTTCTTTTGAAAGAGAGTTGAATGTGGTTCAATAAGTAATAAACATTAGGAGGAAATATGAGCATTAGCCAAACAAAGGTCGAGCTCAGTTTTACCCCATGAAAGCACATGAACATATACAGTGCAGTAAAATGTTCTCAGCATATATTTTTAGAGAAAATAATTTTACATGTGAGTACTCTTAGTTTTTATGTGAAAAATTTTCTCTACTTATTCAGTGATTTCAGCATTTAACACACAATTCTATTTTTAAAATTTTATTTTATTAAAGTACTGTGATTTACAGAGTCACTCATGGTTGGGTTTTAGATGTTCAATGTTCCAATACCAATCACACCACCACTGTTGCTAGGTTCCCTTCCTTTTTTTTTTCTTTTTTGGGGTCACACCCAGTGATGCTCAGGGGTTACTCCTGGCTCTGCACCAGGAATTACTCCTGGTGGTGCTCGGGGGCCATATGGGATTCGGGGGTTGGCACTGGCCGGCTCGTGCAAGGCGAACGCCCTACCCCCTGGGCTATTGCTCCGGCCCCTAGGTTCCCTTCCTTTCCCTCCTACCTCAACCTTGATTAGTACCTTTTAAGGTTGGAACAACCCAGTTCTTTGGATTGATAAAAGTCTCAAGCCTTTGTTTCTTAGCATTCTACATGTTTTTCCCAAGTGGGAGGCTTGTTTGTGTTGTTTAATAGTCTATCTCTATTTTTACCTCAGGGAACAACACTTAATTTGTTGTAATCCCTAATTTCGGTTAGTTTGTATTTAACTAGAATATGGGATAAGTTTGACTTTACTCCACCATTTGACTTTCTACTTGCAAAAGTTACTTCAAACCTACATGCCAAAGTTCTCCCCAATAAAATGTAAATGATGATAGTTACTAATTTATGGAATTACTGAGGGATTTAAAAATAATGAATCTAAAGTAGTGAGTGAAGTGCCTGGTTCATGTGTATCATTTTTATAAATGAATTTTTTTAAAGCTTTGTAGATATAAATTATAAAATTTTTCATTTAAAAAAAAATCAAATGCCATACAGGCCTTGTGACATTTACTGTTGAATATGCATGCCTATGGAAATGAGCTTCATATTTGCTAGAAACATTTAAATATCTTTTCAGTATTTTATCATTTTGTATTTTGACTTTCAGACCTTATTATGTGGTACTCAGGGCATACTTCTGGCTCTGTGCTCAGTAATCACTCCTGGTGGGGCTTAGGGGACTATCGAATATGTTGGGGATAGAACCTGGGTCAAAATTGTGCAAGAAAACCACCCATAGTACAATCTCTCAGGCTTAACTGATCACTGTTTTAAAAGCACAGAACCCACTGAAAGTTTTAGCTAAAAAAATTGTGAACATATTTGTTCTTTTTCTCTTGTCCAAATGTTTTTTCTTTCTTTCTTTCATACTCCCTTCCTCCTTCCCTCCCTCACTCCCTTAATCTCTCCTCTCTCTCTCTCTCTCTCTCTCTCTTTCTTTCTCTCTGTGTTTTTGGGTCACACCCAGCAATGCTCACGTGTTACTCCTGGCTTTGCATTCAGAAATTACTCCCTAGCTGTGCTCCGGGAATTACTACCTGTGTTCTGGGGACTGTTTGGGATGTCAGGGTTTGAACCTGGGTTACATGTGCAAAGCAAATGCCCTATCCAACTGTGCTCTTGCTCCAGCCCCATATTTGCCCAAATCTTATTTTGTTTTAAGAATACTAACTTCTCATAATGATTTTATACAAAATGCCATTGGTCAAATATATGAAATCTAGAACTAGAGCAATGCCATGGATCTCATGACAATGACATGCTCTAACACTAATATCATCAGACCACAGACATTTACTTAGTTACACTTGTGTGTCAGATACTATTAGATGCTGGAGTGAAATAAATAACTATCTTTACCCATGAGATAAAGACTGATACTTTAGTGAAGATACATACAAAAGTACAAGTAACTAGTTCAAGATAATAAAAATGTACCATATCTGAGATATAGTGTAAACGCAGAGAAATCAATTCTGCCTATGAAGTCAGGAAAAGCTCTGGAGAATAGGTGACATTTGAGTTAAGCTTTTGAATCAGAGCACTTACTTTGTCTCATGTCTGAGGTCTGGAATGCAGGGAAGGATTATGTTATTAATTCCACTTACATTTCATAAAAATAGCTTATCTATAGTGATCGAGATATAATGTAAAATGTGAAAGAGAAAATGTCACTAATGGAGAAATTTGTTTCTAGGGCAGCAGGCAGAAAAGGAAACTTGGAAACCCATCAGAAGATCAACTGAATAACATGCAAAACATCTTATTCAGGAAAGAAAGGAAAATTGATGCAAATACTTGACCTTTTTGGGGCCATTGGGCAGGGTATCATGAAATAAGAATTTGTCTAGAAGAAAGTAGACTTCTTATTTATTTTTTGGTGGAGGTACAAATAGCAGTGCTGAGGGCTCCTGGCTCTGCATTCAGGGCTCACCCCCTGACAGGGCTTGGGGAAAGATATTTGGTGCCAGGGATGAAAGCTGGGTTGGTCATTCTCTGCCCTCTGTACTATGGCTCTTGGCCCAGAAAGAAGACTGTCTTGCTACTATCGGTGTCTTGGTGACCTGAGTATAGCTTAACCTTGTGAGTCTCCGTTTCCTCATATATAGTCAGGCTTTGAATGATACAACTGTAACAGTCTCAACATTCAAGGATTTATTATATTTTTAATGATTTTTCTCAGTATTGAACTATGATTTAATCTTTTCCACTGAAAAATGTTCCATGGCTAATATATATGTGTCAGTTAGTTCATTGTTAGTGACTTGCCATAGATGGATTAAAATACTGCTACATCTGTATTTTTTGTTCTGTCTTTATTGTATCTTTTTAGTAGTCTTAGGTTCTTGCAACTTCTGGGTCTCTACTCAGAGTGTTTTATCTACTCTGAAAGTCTGTTTTCTTATGACTTTGCCTCTTCCTGCTGCTCTCTCTTTGTCTGTCATCAGAGTAAACATTAAGCACTAAAATAATTTTGCCCAAGTTGCTTTTAGCTCTGTTTTCTTGTCCTTTTAAAGAATAGTCACTATTTAGATCATATGCCATGAGGCTAATTTTATTACTATCATAATTGTGACTTGCCATATTGATATGCTGTTAAATTTTAGTTAAGTAGATGACTTAAACTTATGCTTATCAGATACAGATGATGAAACTGTGAAATTATATGTTTATCTTTATTTAAAGAAAGATAAGCACAAATGACTTGGCATCAGTTTTCCTTTGTGAGTTTTGTTTTTCTAGCAATGACAGTAATTTCTCTTATTCTTTGCCCTTTCATTAAAACATTGTTAAGTTTTAATTAGTACACATTTTTCCTCAGGGTTGACTAAGATTCCTCCTTTCAACTTATTCTATTTGTTTTCCAGTCTCTCTAGGACAGAAACAAAAAATAGTCCTTGAAAAATTCTGTGGTTATCGGGTAGGGCGTTTGCCTTGCACGTGGCCCACCCGGTTCGATCCCCGATATTTCATATGATCCCGTAGCATCACCAGGAGTAATTCCTGAGTGAAGAGCCAGGAGTAACCCCTGAGCATTGCCGGGTGTGACCCAAAAAGAAAAAGAAAAAAAGAAAAATTCTGTGGTTGTTTAGAGTTCCTGATCAGCCCTTTCTCCACTAATACAAACAATGAGTCGTGAGCTTATCAAGTAGTATACAGGGTCTGTTTCCTTTAGACATGGGGAAACCAAATAGAGCACTGAGTGGTTTATCTGAGATGACAGTGAAGCATGTGTTAGAGTCAAGGCCATAACTGGGTCTTCAGATTCCAGTTTCGTGCTCGTTTGTTCTATTTTCAGGCACCACACAGCCTCCTGGAACCACTCAGGTTTCTTAGCATTAAATACTGTTACTAGCAACTGGCATTTTTCCTACACATGCCATCACTATGGAAAACAAATCCTCTGCCGGCTTCCTGAAAAATCACTAGTTCTACAGACATGTCATGGATCTGATTCTGAAGGTGGAGTTTGTGCAACCAGATGGCTCTAAACTGCCAAGGGAGCTATTGCCATGAACATGGATGCAACAATGTATGTAGAAAGTAGAATAACATGGGAACTTGATCATAGCTTGGAACAGTTGAAAAACACCCATGAATTAGACAATTTTGGATAATTTTCTATTTTCTTTAAGATATTTAAGAGCTGATTTTTTTAATGTCCCTTGGATATCTACTCCAGTATTTTATTAGCTTAAGAATCAATGAGCTCTGCTTTAATTTAGGAGTATGAGTTTGAGTTTTCATTAGTTTGGTAATTTTAAGTCAAAGACAATTATTTTCTATCCTTTACTTTTATGGAAGTGAAAGTTGTATAGGATATGTAGCAGGGTCCAAATTGAAACTTATATTTATTTTTATTTATTTTTTAATTAATATTTTATTATACCACTGTGAGATATACAATTACAAAGATGTTCATGTTTGGGGGTTTAGATCATATAGTGTTCCAGAACCCATCCCTCCACCAGTGACCATTTTCTACCACCAATGTCCCCGATTCCCTCTCCCTTCCCCTAGCTTGTCTCTATGGCAGGTTCTTTTTTTTTTCTTTATTTTTCTTTTCCCAAATTTTATTACACCACTTTTAGACATAAAATTGCAAGATGCTCATGTAGAGTTTTGGTTCCACAGTGTTCCAACACCCATCCCTCCACCCGAAACCATCTCCCATCACCAATGTCCCCACCTCCCTCCCCCTTCCACACCTCAACTACTTGGTGGGTTTGTATGTCTTTTTCTTTCCTCTCCATCTCTCTCCTCCCGCCAAACTTTCCTACACATCGTAGAATGCAGTACATTAAAGGACACAACTGTTTCCACTAGTTTGATGGACCATGCAGCCGCAAGCGGCCACGCAACTTAGGGGCCTCATGGTCAGCATCTGGACAGCGAAGGTGGCGGCTAGTGTGGTGGGCGAGTCTCATCCAGCTGCTTCCTGGGACCCCCAGAGGTGATGGACCCACTCCCAAAACCCATCTGTCCTCCTGGGAGCTCCATGGTCAGCTGAGCCTGGGGAGGCGGAGTTCCAGCTTCCCCAGCTGCGTTTGAGACTGCATGCTATGGCTGGTCGCCCCAGGGCAGCTTCCTGGGTGGGGCCACCAGACTCTACAAAATGGAGGGGGAAGGGCCGACCCCTGACTCCATCTGACGAATTCCCAGTGATTTCCGCTTCTGGGAGCTGCCTACCTGGGCTTGAACTGGTTTTGCTCTGTTAATCTGATCTTGAGGTAGCATCCCAGTGTCCAGACAGCAAAGGTGGCGGCTAGTGTGGTGGGCGAGTCTCATCCGGCTGCTTCCGGGACCCCCAGAGGTGATGGGCCCAATCCCAAGACCCTATCTGTCCTCCTGGGAGCCCCATGGTCAGCTGAGCCTGGGGACGGACTGAAACTTTTAAAGATAAAAAGTTCTCCGTGATAGTATTGTTATGTTTCTCCAAGATCACCTGTTCTTTTTTGCTACTTCTCCAGGAATACAGTATGCTCATCTTTATTTTTTCAGCCATACTGAAAATAATTGGAGTAGAAGATGCTAAAATCTGAGAGGAAAGACAATGTGATTTGCATAATTTTTAAGGATTAAATTCAGATCTTTAGGCACTTCCTTTTCTGCATCATTTGAGTTCTAATTTATTACAAGTTCTTATTGAGCAAGGCTGACTTGCCTGCAATGAGTTCATGGTCCAGGGGAAGTGTTGGGTAAGTAGCTAGAGATGATTCCAATCCTTAACAATAAGCACCAAACCATTAACAGCATACAGAGTATGGGAATAAGAGAGTATGGAGGGACGGACAAGCCTCCCTGGATACTCAGTAGGTATTTACCGAAAAGAAACTTGAGTCCTGAAGCACAGTTCACAATTCATACTAACTTAGTAGTTGTGTGATATTTTTTTTGCAAATTTTTTTTTGCAAATCATAATCTGCAAACTGAGGCTAATAATCCATTCCAGATAGTCTCATGGAGTTTTTGTAAGAATTAAAATAATATAATCAAAAGCACTTAAGAAAGCATAATGGTATCTTAGCAAATTATTAAAAAAATCATGTGCATTTCTGGTATTATGTATGGCTATATTTTAGCAAGAGTATGGACATTATTGAGACGTGGGTAAAAATACTGAGAAAATTTCAGCCAAGGAAAGGTACCTATTGAAGTTTTGAGAGATTTTGTTTTAAAGTATCTTCTTTAACAGACAAAAATGTATGACATAAATAGCAGAGACAGCATCCAAGAATCAAATTTAGTCCTAATTTGGAGTGAAGAGAGTTCTTTTATTTCTTTGTTTGAAAGGGCTTTAGGGATATGTTTAATGCTTCAATTGCTCTTTTGAGAGGTCTGTATTCCCATTGGTTAAATCTATGTGTCTGTCTGGTGTCACTGGGGCCAGACCTATCACACAGCAGATAGGGCACTTGCCTTGCATGCAGTCAAGCTTGGTTCAATCCCTGGCACCCCATTTGGTGTCCCAAGCTTTTCTAGGAGTGGGACCTAAGTGCAGAGGGAGAAGTAAGCCCTGAGCACTCTTCCCCCCATCCCATGGTGTTACTAGATTCTCTTAGAAATATTTAAAAATAGTATAATTATAAACCAGCTACACTGGCACGTGGTAGGGTGAAATGAAAATGTTACTGGTGCCCACTCAAGCAAATTCGATGAATAACGGGATGTCAAGTGATCAAGTGATAATTGTAAACTACTGCGTCGTTTTAAATATCTACATTGTGCTCACTGTTCATACTAAGAAAATTTATGGAAAAACAAGGTTTTAAATTTTTTTTTTTATTATACCACAGTGAAACATACAGTTACAAAGGTGTTCATCATTGGTTCTTGGTAATACAATATTCCAGCACCCATCCCTCCACCAGTGCCCCGTTTCCACCACCAGTATACCCACAACACCTCCCGCCCACCCCCAGGCTGCCTCAGTAGCAGGTACCCCTTTTCCTCTCTTTCTCTCTCTCTGTATCTCTCTCTGTCTCTGTCTCTGTCTCTCTTTCTCTCTCTCTCTCTCTCTGTCTGTCTGTCTCTGCATCTCTCTCCCCCCTTCTTTTTACACATTGTGGCTAGCCCTGCAGATATTTAGGTTTTATCATGTAAGTCTCTTTGTGTATAGAAAATATATATGGATAAACAAGGTTTTTATCATCAGAAATCTTCTGATCTAGGGATAGGAGAGGTAGTAACTGGCAGGGCACTTGCTTGCCTTGTTAGCGGCCAACTAGCATTTGGTCCCTGGCACACCATCTTATCCCGACAGCTCTAAGGAGTGATCCCTGAGCAGAGCCTGGAATAAGCCCTGAGCACAGATGGGTGTGGCCACAAATCAATCAAACAAATACACCAAAAAAAAAAAAGATCCAGTCCAGGACCCGACTTTTCATTTAGTGCTCATGTCCCTGTAGGATATACAGTTTATCACTTTACTTGATCAATTGAATCCCGTTATTCATTGATTTGCTCGAGCGGGTGCCAGTAACATTTCCATTGGACCCTATCACGTGCCATTGTAGCCCAATGGCATCTGGTTGATTCAGGAATATGAACAAACTCAAAGCATTCCTTCAGGGTCTTTACAAGGAAGTCTGACCATCTTGTAGGTGGGCGGCCACGTGATCTTTTGACATCCTGTGGGATCCAGTCGGTAACGGCTCTAGTCCAGCGGTTGTCTCCAAATTGCATTACATGTCCAGCCCATCTGATTTTCGATGCCTTGGCAAAGGAGACAGCATCCCTGATTCTGGAATAGCGACGGAGGTCAGAACTCCGATTCCTTCTCTCACTTGAGTGTGGCGTGATATTCCAAGCATAGCTCTTTCAATTCCTCTCTGGGAGACCCGAATAGCATTCTCATCCTGCTTTCGTAGGGCCCAGGTCTCTGAGGCGTATGTTAATGCAGGGAGAACGGTGGAGTCAAAGAGATGTGCCCGGAGCCGGAGGTTCTTTGTCCTTTTAGCTATTTCTTTGATGCCTTTGAAGGCATGCCATGCCTCTCTCTTCCTCCCTGCGCAGCTCAGGTTTTAGGTCGTTCATCATGTTGATTTCTCGACCTAGGTACACATAACTGCTGCATTCAGAGATGTTTGTTCCATTGAGAGTGAATGGGGCCTCTGGAACTAGTTCATTCTTCATGAACATAGTTTTCTTTAGATTCAGCTGTAGACCTATCTTTCCACATTCTCCATCAAAGTCAGCCAGGATTTGTGCCGCTTGGCTAATGTTTGGTGTTATTAGAACAATGTCATCAGCGAAGCGGAGGTGGTGTAGTTGCCGACCATCTGTCTTCACTCCCATTCCTTCCCATTCTAATTGTCGCATGATGTTCTCGAGGGTGGCGCTGAAGAGTTTTGGTGAAATGGTATCACCCTGTCGAACCCCTCTTTTTACATCAATGATCACTTCTTTGTAGAATGGTGAGATCCTGGTGGTGAATCCGTAATACAGCTCCACGAAGGATCTTGACGTATTGGGTTTGAACACCCTGTTTGGCTAGGGCTTCGATGACTGCTTCAGTCTCCACAGAATCAAAGGCTTTCTGTAAATCAATGAACGTGAGACAGAGCGGCATCTTTTATTCCCTACAAACCTCAATGAGCTTGGTTACCGTGTGAATATGGTCGATCGTGCTGAATCCTTTCTGGAAGCCTGCTTGCTCGCATGGTTGTCCTTCATCTAGTGTTCTGCTAATCCTGTTCAGGATGACTCGTGTAAACAGCTTGTAGATGACAGACAACAGGCAGATGGGGCGATAGTTGCTGATGTCGTGAATGTCTCCCTTCTTGAACAGTAGAACTGTCCTGCTGGTTTTCCATTGGGAGGGCACCTAGCATTCGGACAGGTAGTGTGTGAAGAGCCGAGCTAGTGTATTGATGAGTACCGAAGGCAGATTCTTCAGGTGTTCGGGTCTGACTTTGTCTGGGCCTGGTGCTGTTCCCTTCTTTACCAATGAGATGGCATGTCAGCTTTCAGAAGGGAGAATGTTGGGAATGACATATCCATCCTGTGGAATTTGGTATGTGGGCAGGTGGATGTGGCTATCAAAGAAAATTTGAGTAGAAGTCCTGGATAATCTTCTCCATTGCCTTTCTGGAAGATGTGATAGATCCATCAGGGCGTCAGATGGCAGTCATCTTGGTCTTATAGTTGGCAAAGGACAGGCGGGCAGTGCGAATGCTTTTCCCAGCTTCTTCTGCATCTTCCAGTATTTCTGCTCTTCTGTCTTTGAGGTCCTCTTTTATCGCTTCTCTGCACAGTTTAGCAAGCTTGGACATTAGCATTTGGTCTCCTGAGGCTCGCGCCTTGCCACGTTGGCTAATGAGCTCGAGAGTTTCTGAAGACAGGCGTCCTTTTGTGTCTTTCTCTCTCTCTTGGCATTCTTTGTACAATCATGGAGGTGCTGAACCAGTCGGTTGTATTCTTCATCAATGTCGGCAATGATGGTATCTTCCCATGTTGCTGCAATGGTGCCAAAGAGTTTCCAGTTGGTGGTCGTTCTTGGAGTTCTCTTCTTAAACTTTGCAGCCTTTTCTCCCGTTGCAGGGAAGTAGAATTTTGCACGAAGGAGATAGTGGTCCAATCCTGTTTGGAATTTGGGGACGACAGCTACATCGGTCAGACAAAACCGTTGATTGAAGATGATGTGGTCAATTTCATTGTGGAACTGTCCGCCAGGAGATTCCCATGTCCCACGTTTCACTTCAGCTTTCTGGAACTCTGAGTTCCCATGAATGGTCTTGGTGGACATGATGAACTCAGATAGTCTCTCACCCTGTTCGTTCCATTCTAGGCCATGGGTCCCGATGTGGAGTTCTTCAGCCGATCTTCTTGGTCCTATCTTGGCATTAAAATCACCGACTATGATCTTGTAGAAGGTGTGATCTTTTTTTATAGAACTCCTCCAATTCCATGTAGAATTTCTCAATTTCATCTTCTTTGTATGTGGATGTTGGTGCATAGACAATGAAGATAAAAATTGCTGGCAGTGGGCCACATCTCTTCAAGTGTAATCGTCCTATTTGGTTTGTTAGGCATTCAAATGAATCAATGTTTACTGCCAGCAAAGGGGAAAGCTGGTTTCTGCTCTGTCGGGTGTACCAGTGTCTTAGGCTCAAGCATTCCTGATCTTGAAATACTCTTCTCTGAAGGGCGGGTCTCTGCATGGTGGGTCCTTGTAGGCTGGGTTTCTGACAACCCAGGCTGGAGACTGGATTAATCTGGGGGCTGGAGACTGGATTAGTCTGCTGGGTGGAGATCTTACCTGCTGCAGAGTGTGGATTGTGAAGATCGCTGCCAGCAAGGTGTGGGGGGTTCCTCTGGGCTCCTCCGAGGCTCCATCGGGATGGTGGACTCGGGTCGGAAGTTGCTCTTGTGGTCCATGGAATGCAGGGGGTTCAACGGGGAAAGCTGGTTTCTGCTCTGCCGGGTGTACCTGTGTCCATGAACTGTTGGATTTTCTGAAGTTATTAAATCTGGAAAGAAAAGAACAAATACAGTTTATAAGACATTTAAAAGTTTTGTTAAGTAGTTGGTATTGCTAAGACAGCAGATAGGTAAGAGACCGTCTTCTTTTTGAATTCCTTTTTTTATTTTCAGTGAACTGACTGGTTTAAAATATGGAGGAATGCTTCAGTTTTATATTTTAATCTAATAACCGTTATCATTTAGGATAAATGCGACTGGGATGATCTTCTGCACAACTTTCCACTTTAAGAGTGTGTGTAAAGTGTCTTCAATTTTCACAGAGCATTGTCGGGTGTGACCCATAAAGAAAATAAATAAATGAATAGATAGATAGATAAACAAACAAACAAGCAAACTCCCTCTCCTCAGAGCTCCACCCAGTAGAAGAGCTGATCACAGCCCGGCTTGCACAGCTGCTTGCGGCCGCATGGTTCATCAATAAATGCTCGAGTTTTGAGGTGACTACAAGAGTATACTACCCACATGGCAGAGCCTGGCAAGCTACCCGTGTTGTATTTGACATGCCAAATACCAGTAACAATTATAGACCTCGTTCCCATGACTTGATGGAATGGTTTGAGGCTCTTTATGTTCCTGGAGCAGCCAGATGCCCTTGGGCTCTCTCGCATGTGACAGGACATATTGAGATGTTACTGGTGCCTGCTCAAGTAAATCGATGATCTACAGGAAGTCAAGTGATCAAGTGATCAAGTGATTAGTCAGTAATTTGATCAAAGGCCTCCCTTTGATCAAATAATTTGGATCAATTTGAATTATATGATGCCTTCTTATGATCAAGTAGACATTATGCTTTATTGGAAAGTTCACCAGAGAGTTGATATATTCTCAGTGCTGCATTTCAAGGGATATTTCTTGAAAATATGTGGTTTTAAAAAATTCTCCAGTGCTCCCTGGTTGATTGTTTAGTTTAGCAATAGAAAAAAAGGGAACTACACCTCTGATGACACCAAGAGTTGGGTTGAAGTCTAGGGTTTAGGAGTGGAATGTGATGAGTTCTTTCTCTCTGTCTTATCCTGCAAACCTCAAAACTTCTCTGGTGTGGAACATGATAGATTCCTCTAACAAGGAAAGAATGCATGGTGCCTGAAGTGGTCTTCTTTATTTTTAAATTCACTCAGCAGTTGTAAGTTTGTGTCTGAATCTGATTTTCTGCTTTGATAACTTGAGAATAGCGACAGTGGAAAGAAGGTCATTAAGTAAGTAAAAAGCCATCCGAATAACACAATTTCTCTCTGACTTTACTCAGACTTTCAAAACACTTTCCAGGAGCATTAAAGAGTTGGTTGGTGTTTAAATTCCAAAATAGAATTTTTATTAAGGTGGAGGTAGAAAGTTCATATGAAAGGCACTTATCATGGCTAGAAATAACAGGGTATCGCAAAATTCACTCTTACAAGAGCTTTTTGAACTTTACACATAACATAGATTAGAAATTGAAATCAGATCAGCTAAAGGCCCAGAAATTTTATTATTATTTTTGCAATAACCCTCTTCTTTAATCACTGACTCTCATAGATATTTTAATTTTATTCAGGAAGGCAAATAAGGTTTGCATGTGAATAAAAGAGAAAAGATTGTGAATATAAAGACTTCATTGCTAGTACTCCTCTGTTGAATGCAGTGATTTTCTGGTTACCTGATCTGAAATGAATCCTAAGATAGTGGCAGAAGGGAGCACAATAGAGTAATTCAGGACACCATGTTTTGCCTGTGAAGCATAAATATTTGAACATTTATTTTACCATTTCCAAATGAATGGATTAAGTAGCTATAAGGTATTAACTCATGTTCGTTCAGGTATGATTGAAATATTACATCCGAGTTTTACCTTCCCTCTCCTAGGAAAAATTAATAATCCTTGAGTACTGTGAAAAGTGAAAAGACTCCCTTCTCAACATTTTGCTTTAACTGGTGTGCTGTCTCTGATGTAGCAATCATTTTGCGGTTAAAATTTAGAGTTTTCATTCTAGTCTTGGGATATAGGGCACATTACAGGTTGAAAACTTACAGGTGAAGGAGGAGACTTAAAGGATTTGGGTTGGTTGGAAGGGAAGATTGTTTTTATGATGTTTTTAAGTTTTGTAAGCTTGTTGTATTAAGGGATATTAAAGCAAAGGACTGAGGAGATAGTACAGGGTTAGGTATCACCCATCTAGGTACAATCCCTGGCAAATGACCTCCCAAGAATCACTGGAATAGACTTGGTGTCTGAGTTTCTGGTAGTGTCCAGCACCGCACATGTTTGTGCTTGTATTTTCTAAATTTCTAAAGTACTTTTATTTATTTATATTTTATTCTAGATAATTTTTCTTCTGATCTACGTTACTCTCTTCTACCTAATTTAATGTGATATTAGAAATGTTTTTGTTCTTTTAATATTCTTCTTCTTATTATTATTGTTATATCTTAGGTGCATATTTTACTACTTCATTCTCTTCATTATTTTTCAAAAAATTTTGCTATTAGCTTGAAACATTCCTTTAGGTTTCAAAAACACAATGAAATCTGTCATACAATTTCTACCACCAATTATTCAACCATCTTTCACCACCAATTATTTTTTAAATATTTTATTATACCACCGTGAGATATACAGTTACAAAAATGTTCATGTTTGGGTTTCAGTCATACAGTGTTCCAGCTCTCATCCCCCCACCAGTGCCCATTTCCCATCCCCAGTATCCCCAATTCCCTTCCATCTTTCCCCCAGCCTGCCTCTATGGCAGACACTTTGCCTCCTCCTCCTCTCTTTCTCTCTCTCTCACTCTCTCTCTCCCTTCTCTTACACATTGTGGATTACAATACATACATTTAGAGGTTATCATGTATATCCTGTTGGCTATATTCAATGCTCAGTTCTAGACTGCTATTATCATTTCCAACGATTATTAATATACTGTTCCCGTCTCTATCTTACCTAAACTCTGACTCCCACACACTTGTGCTTGATTCCACCTATTCACAGACCTCCTAATACATGTTTTTCCTGACCTTGGATACTTGGATATTGGAATCAATTTATACATATATATTACATTACATTATAAATGTTTATATATGTTACATTATATATTATATTCCACAAATAAATGTATTCATTCTATATCTGTCCTTTTCCTTTTGGCTAATTTCACTCTGTATGATCATCTCCATGTCCTTCCATTTATAGGCAAATTTAATAATTTTATTTTTTCTAACAGCTGCATACTATCCCATTGGTTAGCTATCGAGTTTCTTTATCCAGTTGTCTGTTCTTGGGCATTCTGGTTGTTTCCAGATTCTGACTATTGTGAATTCATTTTTTATGTTCACTGTTATGAACATAAAAGTGGAGATGGTATTTCTGATGTGTGTTTTTGGCTTCAAAGGGCACATTCCCAGGAGTGGTACGACTGCATCAAATGGAACTCAATATTTAATTTTTGGAGGAATGTCCATATTGTTTCCCAAAAAGGCTGTAGCAGTTGACATTCCCACCAACAAAGGATGAGAGTCCCTTTCTCCTAGAATCCACGCCAGCACCGTTTTTTTCTTGCTCTTTTGGATGTGTGCAAGTCTCTGTGGTGTGAGATGATACCTCATTGTTGTTTTGATTTGCATCCCGTGATGATTAGTGATGATGAGCATTTTTGATATGCCTTTTGGCCATACGAATTTCTTCCTTGTCAAAGTTTCTTTTCATTTCTTCTCCCCATTTTTTGATGGGGTTGACTGTTTTCTTCTTGTAAAGTTCTACCAGTGCCTGATATATCCTGGATATTAACCCCTTATCTGATTTGTATCGGGTCAATAGTCTTTCCCACTCTGCGGACTGTCTTTGTATCCCATTTACGGTTTCTTTTGAGCTGCAGAAAGAAGCTTTTTAGTTTCATATAGTCCCATATGTTAACTTTGCTTCCAATTGGTTTGTTAATGGTGTTTCATCATTGAAGATCTTTACCTTCAAAGTAGTAGAGGACTTTTTTTTATATTTCTTCAATGTACTTTATGGATTCATGTCTGATATTGAGCTCTTTATTCTATTTTGGTCTGATTTTTGTGAATGGTGTTAGAGAGAGGTCCGAATTCATTTTTTACAGTTTTCCCAGGACTACTTGTTGAAGAGGATTCCTGGTTCCATTTTTTGACTCTTTGCACCTTTATCTAAGATTAAATGATCATGCATTTGAGAATGTGTGTCAGGATATTCAACTCTATTCCATAGGCTTACATGTCTGTTTTTACTCCAATACCATGCTGTTTTAATTACTACCACTTTGTAGTACAGTTTGAAGTTAGGAAGATGATGCCTCCCATCTTCTTTTCCCAAGGTTTGCTTTAGCAATCTGTGGGCGTTTATTATTCCATGCAAATTTCAGGAGTGTTTGGTCAATTTCTTTGAAGAATGTCATGGGTATCCTTATAGGGACCACATTGGATCTCTATAAAACTCTAGGGAGTATTACCATTTTAACAATGTTGATTCTCCCCATCCATGAGCAGGGAATGTGTTTCCATTTCCTTGTGTCCTCTTTGATTTCTTGAAGCAGTGTTTCAAGAGCACAGCTTTGTACAGGTCCTTCACATTCTTAGTTAAAATAATTCCTAGTTAGTTGATTTTCTGTGGTGCCATTATGAATGGGATCATTTTCTTAATATCCCTTTCTTCTCTTACATTATTTGTATACAGGAAACCCTGTATTGGGTATTGATTTTGTATCCTGTCATTCTACTATAGGTATCTATTGTTTTTAGGAATGTTTTGGTAGAGCGTTTAGGGTTTTCTAGGTATAATATCATGTCATCTGCAAATAGTGGTAGCTTGACTTCTTCCTTGCCTATCTGGATGCCCTTAATTTCCTTTTCTAACCTGACTGCTATGGCAAGAATTTCAAGTACTATATTGAATAGAAGTGGTGAGAGTGGGCAACCTTGTCTTGTCCCCAAACTTAGGCAGAAGGCTTTCAGTTTTTCCCCATTGAAAATGATGCCTGCTGACACCACCAATTATTTTAGTCCCTGTAACTCTCCTTTCCCACTCCCCTTCCTGATAGTCAGCAGTCTAAGAGCTTGTTTTGTTTTACGTGTGCTTGTTTATTTTCTTTGGTTTTGGGGGCACTCCTGGTGGTTCTCAGGGGTTTCTCCTGGCGATTCAATTAGGAGTCACTCTTAGCAGACTTGGGGGATTGACCGGGTTACTGGGGATCAAACCTAGGTTAGCCACATGCAAGGCAAGCACAAGTGATGACCCACTATGCTATCCTCTGATCGCATTTGTTTTGTTTCTTTATATTACACAAATGAATCAAATTGTATGATTTTAATTTTCTCCCTACTTATTTTACTAAGTATAATTCCTTCATTTGGAGTTGCAGATAGAAAGATTTCATTTTTACTTATTACTATTATAGTACTACTACATAGTAACTGCACTATATATATATATATATATATATATATTAGGATGTAGATTTCTTTTTTCCCTTCCACATACTCATCAATATTTATTATCACATAGCATTTTGGTAATAGCCATTATAATCAGCATGAGTTAAGATATTGTGGTCTTGCATTTTCTTAATGCAAATCCTTGAAAAGTGATTTTGAATATCTTTATGTTTCTTAGTCATTTGGTGCAATGCATGTTTAGATCCTCTGCCCATTTACAAATCGTGCTCTCCATTTTTCCCTTTTTCTGAATTCTGTGAACTGTTTCCTAATGACCTTTCTTATACATGGTTTGCAAATGCCTTCTTTCATTCAGTAGATTGACTTCTACACTTTTATGGTGTTTGTATAGGGGGGGTAGTTGTGGGTGTACTCACTCTTGCTCAGAGGCTGTGCATGGCTGTGCTCAGGAATGACCCTTGCAGTAATAAGGGGTGTACAATGCTGAGATCAAACAAGGGTTGTGCCCGCATGCAGGAAAAAATGCTGTACCTCCTGTGCTATCCGTCTAGTCTGCTTATTTTGTTTATTATTTTGTTTGCTGTGCGGACATTTTTAGCTCCATTTATTTATATAATTTTATTTCTCTTGCTGTTGTAGCTAAATGCACAATGATGTCTCTGAGGCCAGTATCAAAAAGCTTTATCACCTGGGCTGGAGCGATAGTCCAGCGGGTAGGGCGTTGCCTTGCATGTGGCCGGCCTCTGCTGGCCTGCGTTCGATCCCCAGCATCCCATATGGTCCCCGAGCACCGCCAGGAGTAATTCCTGAGTGCAGAGCCAGGAGAAACCCCTGAGCATCGCTGGTTGTGACCCCCCCACCCAAAAAAAAAAGCTTTATCACCTATGTAGTTTACAGTTTTAGATCTTACATCCAATTTACTCATTCATGTTATCAGCCTTTTACTCACCTGGCTCTCAATAGAGTGTTAAATCATAAAGAGGAAAGTCTGTGTTTTGTTGATTCCTGTATGATGTAAAGAGAAACACAGTTAAGATAGAAATTGGCACAATTGCTCTCTAGTCCTTGAAATTGGATTCTTTTCTGTTTTTATGCATCTATCTGTCCTCAATTTCACAAAACAATAATTTTTATTTTCTAAATAAAAATTTAAATATATTTTAAAATATTTTTTGTTTGTGGTTGGAGTGATACTTCTCTTTTGAATATCTTCTCAATGGACATTCAGAAGTAAATCCAAATTCTAGTTATTTTTCTTTGCTTTTCAGGAACCTTAATATGTTTAGAATTATATTCTTAATTTTGCGTCCTTTTGATAATATACTTTTTTAAGATTCAGATTATTTATCAATAAATTAAATAAAACATGGTAGTGAATATGAAAACACTTTGAAAATGGAAGATCACTTGTGGATTATGCATTATTAGTGTTCATTTAGCATGCCACTAAATTGTGGGCTCTGGATATACTGTTAAAATCAAAAAGCCATTTTTCAGAAAGCTCAATGGTAGAGCATGAGGAAAGCACATGAAGCCCAGAGATCTGTCTCTTCACTCCCAAGTGTGTGTACCTCTCGATCATTAAAACAGTTGAAGGAAGGGAAAGGGAAAACATGACAAAGCTCTTGATATGGGGGGCAAGAAAGTGGAGTGGGAGGAGGAGGTAAAAGAGGAGGAGAAGGAGGAGAAGGATAGAAAGGAGAGAAGGAGGAGAGGAAGGAGTAGAGTAAAGAGGAGGAGGAGGGGGAGGGAGGAGAGAACGACGAGGAAAAGGAGAAGGAGAGAAGGAGAAGGAAAAGGAGAAGGAGGAGAAGGACAAGGAGAAGGAGAAGAAGGAAGAGAAAGAAGAAAGAAAAAATTTTGGTGCCATATCCAACAATGCTCAGGGGCTACTCCTGGTGCTGCAGTCAGGAATTTCTTCTACCAGTGCTTGCATACATATGCTGGAGATTTAGCCGTGGTTGGCCATGTGCAAGGCAAATGCCCTATTTGCTGTACTATCTTTCTGAACCCTCAGATAGTGATTTTTTGAAAGCTTATCAAGACTCTCACAAATCTGAATTATTAAAAAAACTTATTTGTTTTAGCAGGTATTCACCCATCAACTTATCACATTACTATCTTAAGTGAGCTTGGTACTGTACTGCACTTCCAAATAGAGTGAAGGAGATACAATTAAGTTTAGAATCAAATAAGTAAGTGCAGACACACAACTATGATAGATATTTAAAGCCTACAATGAGTATTAATGGAGGGAGTGGTGTGTGTGTGTGTGTGTGTGTGTGTGTGTGTGTGTGTGTGTGTAAGCTTTAACCTGTCTAGCAAGATTGAGGAGAATATCTGTAAAAAGGTGGTTGTTTTTTTCCACTGGAAGGGGAGTCAATGGACTGAGAACATACATACTTTACAGGCTTAGTCTAAACATTGGGGCAGGCTCTGTAGTCTGCAAGGAAAACATTTAATGATGATTGATGATTTGCTGTTTTACAGAGATTAGGTGATACTTGGCATATGGTTGTTCTTCACTGGGCTTTGTATCAGCTGCTTGAATCCTACGTTTCCTACCATTATGTTCATGGAGATTTTCATGTGAACTCTTCAATACAAAGTAGGATATATATATTAGTGTATACTTAAGAGTGCATTATCAAAAAGACACTGGGTAATTCCAGGTAGCAGTCATTAAAAACTCATCAAACCATGTCCATTTGCTCAGTGAGTAACTGGTGGGTATTTTGTAGAAGTCATTAGGATAGAAGAGTTAAATTTGAATTTGTTATATCTACTAAGCATTCATTAAAGAACAATGTTTAAAGAGATATTATTGATAATATTCAAACAATCATATTATTTCTTTAGAATGTTTAAAATATAATAGAGAATTCATAACAAAGAACTTCATGGGTTTATTTTATTTTTATTATATTGCCGTGAGATATACAATTACAAAGCTGTTCATGATTGGGTTTCAGTATTACAGTGTTCCAGCACCCATCCCTCCACCAGTGCACCCTTCCCAACATCAGTGTCCCCTGATTCCCCTCCCCTCCTCCCCAGATATTGTGACTAGTGTTGCAATGAATATAGAAGTGCAGATGGTGTTTCTGGGCACCCAGGGTATATTCCCATGAGTGGTATTGCTAGGTTGAATGGCAACTCAATTTCCACATTGTATTTTTTCTTTGTCAAAGATTAAATGATTATATATTTGAGGATGTGTGTCAAGATATTCAATTCTATTCCATTGGTCTGTGGGTCTGTCCTTATTCTAATACCATGTTGTTTTAATTACTACTGCTTTGTATTACATTTTGAAGTTAGAGAAGGTGATGCCTTGTTGATGCTTCAGGGTTGTTTTATTCATCCACTGATTATGGTGGGATTTGCATTGTTTCTCCATGATACTGTGGTAATCCAGAGGTGGATCCTTCTGGAGCACTATCAGTGTCCCTGTCTCACTGCCACATAGAACTCTAGGGTGGTGGTCTCCTCTTTCTTCTTCAGAGATGTTACCCTCCTCTTTGGTGTTCCTATGTGACTTGTGTGGGGCCTCTATTACAGATTCAGAGGACCTGTTCTTAGTCTTGAACTTACTGCTAATTTTATATTGGGATGGTACTGATTCTTGTGTTTGCATTATTTTTGTGACTTGGGGCGGTATGTTATTTTGTTAATTGGCCCTATGTGATTTGGGGTAGTGAGGCTGCCATTGTGAGAGTCTGGTAAAAGAGGTCAAGGATTTGGTTCAGTGCAATGTGGAAATGAAGGTTAACTTGCCTTTTTGTCTTTTTACTGCTGGGGTTTGAACAGCTTCACACATTCAAAGCCAAAGCAAGTACTCAACTACTGCTGATATCTATCTATCTATCTATCTATCTATCTATCTATCTATCTATCTATCTATCTATCTATCTATCTATCTATCTATCTATCTATCTATCTATCTATCTATCTATCTATCTATCTATCTATCTATCTATCTATCTATCTATCTATCTAATCATCTATCTATCTATCTACATCACATCTATCTATCTATCTATCTATCTATCTATCTATCTATCTATCTATCTATCTATCTATCTATCTATCTATCCATCCATCCATCCATCCATCCATCCATCCATCCATCCATCCATCCATCCATCCATCCATCCATCCATCCATCCATCCATCCATCCATCCATCCATCCATCCATCCATCCATCCATCCATCCATCCATCCATCCATCCACCTATCTATCCACCTACCTATACCTACCTACCTACCTACCTACCTACCTACCTACCTACCTATCATCATCATCATCATAATTTATCTACCCTTGTACTGACAGTATTTGATTTTTTGTTCATTAGGTGCTAGGGTAGCACCTGAATGCACTGGACTATTGCTCCAGGTCTTTGAATTTTTAATTAATTTTTTGCCTTTTTTTGGGGGTCACACTCGGCAGTGCTCAGGAGTTTCTCCTGGCTCTGCACTCAGGAATTACTCCTGACCATGCTTGGGGACCATATGGGATGCCGGAGATCGAACCCAGGCTGGCACGGGCCAGCTGCGTGCAAGCCAAACGCCCTATGCACTGGACTATCGCTCCGGCCCCTTTAATTAATGTTTTAAATATTTCAGGGGCTGAAAAGATGATACAGTCATTAAGACACTTGCTTTGCATGCAACCGAGTGCTGATCAATCTGAAGAATCACATTTGGTAATTCAAGCACCCCAAGAGTGCTCCCTGAGCAGAGAGCCAGGAATAAGTCCTGAGCACTGTTTGGTGTGACAAATATTCACAAAACACCTAAAACATCTTTATTTTTGTAATAGGATTTGATATAAGATATCGTCTACCTTATCTCCATATCCCCTCAAAAGAAGACAATCAATAATCCCCCCAAAAAAAAAAAAAAAAAACCGGAGCATTGACCAGATCCACTATATAGTTCATACTGATTTTCTTATTTCTTGCATCTCACAACTCACATGCATCATGCATATTTTTTGTCTCTAGGCCCCTACAATGTTGATTTATTTGTCCTGTTTTGTATTGACTCCTTTGAACCTGAAGAAAGTAAATAAGAAAATGCATAATTTTGGAGTCAATACTTGATGTCAATAATATGATCATGAGCAAATCATTTGATTTTCTGCAGTTCATTTTTCCTTTAAATTTTGGATGACAATGATTAATTATGGAATGATACTGATTTATTATGTGAATTAAATTAGTTAACATTTTATAGTGCTTACTAGATTTTTTCTTATTTATTTCTTTTTTTTTTTCGGCAAGGGGGAGGACTGGGTTCCAGAGAAGTAATGTCATCTCAGTTACTTAACCAACTGGGCTGGTCAGTTCAAAGCTAGGGCTGAGGGTTGTGACACTGCTTAGATGCTATGGTTCTGGGGACCATCATATCCATGCTGGTGGTGTTAAGGAGTCACTAGAGCCAAACCAGGAAGTGAACCGTTCAGGGTTTTCCAGGACTCTATCCAGATGATCTAAGTGGGAGGTTTTAATACCTGTCCTAAGTAACTTCTTCCCTGACCCAAGTTTGTTTATCTGTCTGTCTGCCTGTCTGTCTGTCTGTCTATCTATCTATCTATCTATCTATCTATCTATCTATCTATCTATCTATCTATCTATCTATCTATCTATCTATCTATCTATCTATCTATCTATCTATCTATCTATCTATCTATCATCTTTCTTTCTATCATCTATCTATTTTTAATGAATCAATGTGAGATACACAGCTACAAAGCTGTTCATGAATGGGTTTCAGTCCTATATGTTCCAGCAACCATCCCTTCACCAGTATACACTTCTCACTACCAGTGTTCCCAGTTTCTTGCCCCATCCCCCGTGCTTTCCTCAGTGTCCTGTACTTCTCTCTCTCTCTCTCTCTCTCTCTCTCTCTCTGTCCCACAGTTCTTAATATTATGTATTTTTCCATAGATGTCTGTGACAGTATCTTTCCATTCCCTATATCTTTTTACAATGTAACCAAATACCCTGACAGCAAGAGGCAGGACTCATTTCCCTCTATGACATATGACTGCTTGGACCAGAGTATGATAGAAATGGCACTATGTGACTTCCAAATCTGGATATGGAAGGCACTGAAGTTGCCCTCGTATTTCTTGAATACTTCCTCTTAGCACCCTTAATGGCAGCATGGGCGATGTCTCATTACTCTGAGAAGCACCAGGTGCATGTACTATTCGCATGCATATGCCCAGCTGAAAGGCTAGCACTGGCTGCTGCTTATGTGCCTCTGACAACTTGAATTGATTTCAGTTCATCAATCAAGCGTTTTCCAGATGGTGCTGCAAACATCATGGATCACAGACAAAATATTTCCCCCATGCTACTTAGAGCCTTGACCTATAGAATCGACAGTCAGTGAGCATAATTAATTGTTTGTTTAGGGGTAGTCTGATGTAAAAAACTACAACAATTTGCAATTCATTATTGCCTTTCTTATCATCATTTGGATTACTTATTATTCAACTGACCTCACAGGGTGATTTTCATATAATAGGTTACCATAAAAATATGCAAACAAGAGGCAGGAGAGATGGGACGGTGTGTTAGACACTTTCTTTGCCTGCACTCAACCTAGATTCCATACTCTGCACCTAAACATTGCTGAGTATGGCCCCCAAACCAAAAGTTATACTAAAAATAACTACTTCATGAACACATAGAAAATCTAAGCGATTCTGTGAAATATTTCTCAATAAAGTCAGTGGACAAGCAAGAATAGCTCTTCTCATGTGTTTCCTCCCACATCTCAGATTATCCTGTTATTTTCTCTGCCCACTCTACTCCCACAGTCAACCTGGGATTTTAGCTCCATTGTGTCCTGAAGAGCAGGGCCTCGACTGTTCCTACACCACGTTACATTGACCTAACAAATTGGCTAGTGAGTTTCAAATTCATCATTCATCTCAAATATTGATTGTGTCATCTTTATGTAATACCAAAATACATGAATTTAAAGTTTAAAAAATAACATTTTAGTTTGTATCAGATAACTAATTTAAATCTAAAGTACGGTGAGTTGGTGCAGATATCACAGAGATGTGTAAGAATGTCAGAGAAAAAGCAATAATTAAAAATATTGCCTTTTTGTTTTTCATTTTTCATTTTTGGTGGGTTCTACAACAGTTGTGGGCACCAGCCAGGGTACACCCAGCTGTGTTTGGAAAGCTATACAGTGACAGGAATCAATATTAGCATATTAGGGAGCTACTCTAGCTTCTGAGCTCTCTTGCTGGCCTCTGAGTGCTGCCATTTTAGGGACAATTGTGGAGGAGGATCTTATTGAAAAGATAGTCTCCATAAATCTTCAAAAGCAGAAAACAAAAGTGTTTCACTATTTAGATAATGTGCTTTGTGCAGGAAGACCAGGCAGAGCTAAGGCCTGAGTTGGGAGTGGGTATCAGTGCTCAAGGTATAGCGAGGCCACTCACTGTGCCTGAGTGAATGAAAAACCAGCAGGAAATGCTGGTGGAGGGGTTGTAGCCCATGTGGCTTTGTGGGACATTGAATGAGCATTGACATTGAGTTGATGCTGAGATGGGAGGACAATAGAGGATTTGGACTGAGAATCAGCATCATCTCACTTGCTTTTAATAGGCTTCTGGCAGCTGAGTTGACAAAGAATAAAGAACAGGTCAAAAGTAGGGAGACAGAAGGACAAAACAGTCATCTGGGTAGATGATAAATTTGACTTGGCCGTGGTAGGGGCAAGAAAGAACAGAGTGAAGACCTTAGGCTTTCTTGATTATGAGATGAGTCAAGGTCATCATTATTGCTTTTTTATATAAAAAATGGAAGCACATAATAGCCTTTTCTAAAAGATGGAAAGACTGTCAGAGAAAATCTTAATGATAAATTTGAAATGTCTTTCAATTTTCACATTTTTTTATTTTGAAAATGCTAAAAATTTAACCCAGAGAGCCCCTCCCCACACAAAGCAGGTGCTCTCTGATTAAACTATGCTCCTAGCTCTAGAAGAATCTTTTGAAAGTTAAGCATCATCTACCTCTCTTAACAAAAATTCAAAATGATAGTGCTGTCAAGAACTCTTCTTTTTCACTTGATCTTATCAAGGATCCGACCATGGAAATAGGATTAGGTCTTTCTCTTTCTTAAATCTTACTTCAATACATAACATGTTACTTCAGCTATAACTGAAAATATTTGGATAGTCAGCATGAATAACAACAACAGAAAACTACCCAATGGATTTCACTACTTTAGTAATAAAATCTAATCTCTTTGTCACAGTTTCTAAAACTCTTCTAATATTTCACTGTCTTGCTTGTAATTCCTCCTTTTCTTTAATTATGCCCTAGTTTCATTTCTTGAACATACCAACATTTCACTTGTAGGGTTACATGGTTGTTTTTTTTTCTTTCTGGAATAATTTTCCCACTTTTTTCTTTTTTTATTTCTGTGCCATAACTCTTTAAATCTGTGTCAGATGGCAGTCCTCAGATGGATTTTATTTTTAGTATTGTCATAGTACTTCTCCTACTTGGTTGGAATTATTCATTTATCTACATATTTATTCTTTCACTGTTGATTTCCCCCATTTTCCTCCCTAACAGTTTATCTTATCTGATTTTTTTTTACTATACTCGTAAAACCTAACACTGTGCTTGACACATTTTAGGCAGTCAACAAACACTTGGTGAGTGGATAGAGAGGTATGAAGAAAGGGATTGTGGAGGGAGAAAAATCCTATTCATTTTAACCATATGAAATACATATATCAAATGTTATGGGCTGCATTTTTCTTCCACTAATGAAAATAGTTTATATTGTATGTCTTAAAAATAATAAAGTCGTTTATCTGGGTTTTACATTGACAATACAAAATCAATAGGTTAAGCCATCTTCATGTATATTAGACACAGAGAGATTAAGTCATATCCTCACTCAATGTTACACTGTTTTAAAGTATCTAATGTGGCATGACCTTGAATCTACGTCCTTTGTCCTTACTGGAATGCTATGTTCTTTCCCTATATCTTGCAGGTTCACTGTGATATCATAGACAGTGTCATTGTCATAAGAGGCAGCATGTAACCAAATGGGTCAGGTAAAATTAGAAGTGGTTTCAAATATTGCTAACTTGCGTCTTTGCCTATTTTAGAAACAAAGTCATTTTTTAAAATATCTCTGTTTCTGAGATGTTTAAATAACTAGTTACAATCCAGATTTCTCAGACTGACTATTGGCAATATAAGTACCAGAACTCTCCAAGAGGATACACTTTTTTCAAAATTAAAAAAAAAAGATCATTATTTTGAAGAACCTGAGTCAATGATTTGCTCCAAAATTTTCTCAAACTTCATCACTTTTCACAGCATTCATAGCATGGAAAGGGATTGTGAACAATTTTCCCATGGTGATATTTCTGGCAGCTTTATAGAATAGGATGTAGCACACCCTGGTTATTTCTTTAATAATCTTTTTCCATGTCAATATGTGAAGGACAAAAATCATGCTTGAGTTATTAGCGTTTAATCTAAGAAGACTTAAAGGAAATGAGGAAGGGGAAATCCTCCCAGGGACTCTGGAACCCAGAAGTCAACGTTGGTACTGTCCTTTGGAATTCTTTATCTATTTATTTTATTTCTGTCAATGTTATCATGAAAACTGTATTTGTCTGTATCTGTGTGTGTGCCCCTGATGCAAAATATGGTTTTTGTTTTAAAAAATATTTAAAAGTTCCCCTACTATAATAAAAATTGGACTGAAATAGAGGCAACCTAGAATGTATGGTTAATGGATTATAATTCTGCTTCTTATAGAGTAACACACTTAATCCCCCTCCAGTTTAATAATCTTATCTACTACAATACCTCTTATCTTTAATCTTCAGCAATTTCTATTATTACATAAAGTTACATTCATGATATATTTAAGTAACCTGATGAACAGTTCTTGGCACAGAGTAAATGGTAATAAGTGTTAGTCTTGGTATTATTACGCATTTATGCATACATATTTATAAAGAGCTTCACTTTACTCTCTGTTCTAACAAGTGTCTGAAATTTACTTTGAGAAAATAGCATTAAAAAGGTCCTGAAAGAGATACAAATTCTAATGTCTGAGACAGTGCCAATCTGATTTGGCCAGAGTCTTGGATTTATATGAAGTCTTGAATTAGAAGGGACAAATCTGGAAGGATCAATTTAGATGATGCTTGGAGAGTTCTCAGTGATAAACTGATGAATCTTTATTAAATAATCAGACATGGACAGGAAGTGAAGAATGGTGCCTGTTTTAAAAGGAGTTATGCTAGTGGTTGGCTGAAAACAAGAAAGTGCTGTCACTCGTCCCAAGATTTACCTCATTAGGTGATACAAGAACCACCCGCGGAGTACCGTTTATTTGAATGCAAATACCAGTAACAATAGGACTCTTGGTGGTTTGGGCAGTGAGCATGCGTGGTCGGAGATGGAAGGGTTAGACAGGGGTAGGGGCCAGTGGCCTTGGGCGCATCCGTGGTATTGAGGTGAAGTATATCTATGTATCTAAACCACAGAGGCAACAACACTAGAAACATGAGCAGATACTACAATAGCCAATCTTAAAAATGTGACTGTTAAGGAGGCAGGTCAGGGGTTGGAAAGGAAACTGGGACATTGGTGGAGGAAAGTTGACAATGGTGGTGGGATTGGTGTTGGAATAATATACCTGAAATTCTATTATGAACAGCATAAATAATGGTACCTCATAGTAAAATATTTTTTTAAAGGAGCTATAGAGTGAAAGTATCTGGCTTAACATCCCTCTGTTTATAGTTGCAGTTAATTTTTTCTGCCTTAGTTTTTTCATCTGTAATAATATTATAGTCATTAAGGCTTACTGTCAGAGTTGTAAAATATTGGCTAAGAGCCTACCAGAGTACCAACAATTATTATTTCAATAGAATTTCATAACTTCTCTATAAGGAAGAGGAAGTTCAAGATTGTCTTTTAATGTTGCTTTATAAATGAAATAGGCATGACAATGAATGGAAAATATAATTGTAAAGAGTAGCATTTTCTATTAATGTCAAATATAATCTCAGGTTTTCTGAGATTTGGTTTCTCCAGGATTTTTATGGAGTGGATTTCTGACTAGGAGTGACTATTAAAATTTCTAGGCACTGGACTATAAAAATTTCTAAATTGATGCATTTGTGTATAGAAAAATGCCATTGGATTCTTAAAATTTGTATTTTATCAATATAGTATGTGTAATAAATCTGTTCCTAAAGATGGGTAACATTTGTTTTTTATAGGTTGAATATTTTAAGGCTTTTAATAAAAGAAAAATATTTATTTAGAAATATCAAAGTGACAACCACTCTATTTCTCATCTCTCTAAATCCAGGTGTTCCTCCATTATTTGTACAGAGAAAGGCTACATAAATAATATCTGCTAAGTAACTCTATGGGGAGTATTACTTAAAGCCAATTCAGGGTTAATTTTGATTTTTCTCTTTGCCGCCTTTTCAGAAAATGTATAAATATTTTAGTCTACTGATATTACTTTCAGTGAATCAGTAGAAACATTGAACTGGTGACTTTAATGCTCTACATGAAAGCATAAAGTAGATGAATAATAAATATGAATGCCCATGCCTAGGAAAACCCAGGAACCAAAAATGCTTCTCTTTGATTAGGATAGTTCTAGGGTAACAGTTATTATCTGCTGTCTCATAGATGAATTTTTCTCTCAGTGGAGTTCAATCAGATCATGCAGAATTACTGTTTTCTTTGAATTTCAGATAAACAAGGAGCTCGTGTCAGGAAACCTGAAAGGAACATTTGGTTAGGAACAATAAGCAACTAGATCCTGCTAAATCAGGCAAGTCAGAGCAAAGACTGAGTATGACTCTGGCCCGTCTTTATCTTTAACTTAGTGGTAACTCAGGCACTTCAGTGAGCTTATCATAATCTAGGACAGGTTATTTGTTCTCTTCTTGGTTTGCCTCATTTCTTCTTCCTTTCCCATCCCCTTTTCTTCTTCCTTGTAATATCAGGGACATGCATGAACAATGAGCAGTCGACTCCCAAGGCTTTAAAGTATATGATCAAAGGGGTTTAAAGCAGACCTACCATATTTATTTTTCTTAATGAAAGGGGTGAAATTAAAGAAAGGAGAGATGGAGAAAGCAGAAGAGTGCCTGCCATAGATGCAGACTGGAGAGGGTGGTTGTGGCAGGAGGGACCCTGGGGACCCTGGAGTGGGAAATGCACACTGGTGAAGGGACGGGTGATGGGGACATTGTATGACAAAAACTCAACCATGAATAAGCTTTTTGACTATGTGTCTGTGGTGATTCAATTGAAAAAATGATTAGAAATGTATAAAAAAATTAGACATGTCTATTGGGTAGGGATCACTACTAGTAGCTTCAAGATATTGTACAAGCTTTTAGATCCATCGTCATGTCTTACATTCAACCCCTTTCTCTTTGTCATCTTCATACCTAAGCAAACATGTTTTCTTCTCTTATCCACCGCTAACATTTATATTATTATGTAGCTATGGATATATATATTAATATATAATAGTTCAAATATGAAATTTATAACTGTAATTATATACATCCTCATATCACTTTGGGGGTCATATAATATTGAATCTATCAACCATTGAGTGATTGATAGCCTGTGTTTTGTCTGGGACACATGACTTGCTTATATCTTTGTTTCTTCTCTTGCTTATTTCCACTCTGGAGAAACCCATGTTCTCTCTTCAGCACACAATTTCCCCTTTATCTCTCTTCACATCTTTCTAAATAAGTTTCAATAAAAACTGTCTCGCTTCACAAAATATATTAACAAATAATCATTAAGTTTATTTTATATTAAAAAAGATTGAGCATCTGGGGCTGGAGGCGATGGTCTAGCGGGTAGGGAGTTTTCCTTGCATGCGGCTGGCCTATGCTGGCCCGGGTTTGATCCCCTGGCATTCCATATGGTCTGCCGAGCACTGCCAGGAGTGATTTCTGAGTGCAGAGTCAGGAGAAACCACTGAGCATTGCTGGGTGTGTCCCAAAAAAAACAAAAAAAAAAAAGATTGAGCATCTATAAAATAAATTTGCATAAAATACTTTGTATATTTATCAGGGATTATGATCTTAATATATTCCTGTGTCTTCATGAACAATAGAATTATGATTTTTGTACTAAAGTAATTTGTGAAAAATTACTCATCAAGGAAATAATGCAAATTTACCAAATGCATTTCCTTCTTCAGAATAGGGAATAATCTGGTATAATTTTATAGTGTGGAAGTCTTTCCCCCCATTTTTAGTTTAAAAATGAATTTATGGGCTTGGAAGTTAGTTAAAGGGTTAGACAGTCCTCTGAGTATGGTCCTGAGCTTTGTCTGCTCCCTGCACCCCATCATCACCCAGCGTGACTCTGATGAATTCCAAGCACTGCTAAGGGGTTTCCTGCTGAGGAAATTGACTTGTTGCACACCTGTGGCCAAACAAAATGTCTATATATATATGTATATGTACACATATGCATATATATGTGCAATATTTTTGGAAAGAGGTGATTTGGACATCTTTGTAGTTTTTTGAAGATGTTACATATACTAAGTGGATAGGGAATTATAACAGTCTCTTTCTCTTTACTGAAAATGTCTCTTTCATTAAAAGGTGAAATTGTGATTATTTGAAGGTACTTAACCCTGAGAGATTAAGTCCCTCTGAGAGAAGGAAGAAAAGAATACATACAGTAAGACCAAATACAATGCAAATGAACAATAGAAGTATATCTGTTCAACCTAGAACTTAAAAAAAGTAGGCTTTTTATATAAAATTCTTGTATTTTAAAGAAGATTTTTCAGGAGTTAAAGGAGAGTTGTTGTTTGGTATGTTGTTATTTTTTAACTAAGTCACTATCACACTGTTTCCCATGTGGGAACTGGAAAAGAAGTAGGCAGTTGAGTAGGAGTGTCTCTAGGGTAACAACGGTTGTCAACTGTCCTGTGTTTCTAAACCCTGCATAGGTCACTGGAGAAAACCAGTCTGCTTGGAATATGCATATCCTAACACTGCTTTGCTGGAAAGTACTCTCCATGAGATTGAGAATAAGAAGAAATTCTATCAGATGACCATTTTCTTCTTTTGGATCTATTGGCTTCCCCCCACCCCCAATAATTTCTGATACTGAATTAAAGAGGTCAAATTGCTTTTGATTTTGGGGACAAAATAGTTCTTAGTTTAACATTGAACTCAACTTTAAAATAGTTTTGTTTTAGACAAAGAAAAAATGAAAATATCAATTTTGGCAATATGAAAGCCTTAATACAATCCTAAGCCAGAGATGCTTACTTGACTGAGCGCATGCTTGGAGCTGTACAAATAGGCCTTATTTTTTCCCCTTTAAATAGTCATTTGTTTTAAACACTGTGATTTACAAAGTACAAAATTTTCACAATACAGTTGCTAGAAAGATTAATCATTCAGCACAAATCCCACTACCTGTGTGCCCCCACCACCAACAGAGAACCGCATTTCCCACCCACCCTCCATCTCCTTTCCTGATGCCTGCTCACTTAGCCAGCATTAATTATGTTGATCATTGCAGCTCATATAAGGGAATGGTAATGATACGGTCATGCCTTATTTTTTTTCCTAGGCAGATGTGTGGGAATCTGGCCAGTTTCTGTTCTTGGATTCACTTTCTGGGTTTCCAGAATACAGTGGTTTTCTACTGACAATCCCAGGTACACCTCCATTATAGCTACGGACAACACTTATTTTACATTTATCTCAATGTCTATTTATGCTTTTCCTATTCATATACTGAACTATCCATTTGATATTGCTTGTTGGAGCTACTTCTCTAAATATGGTTGATGAACATGGTGTTAGATAAAATTCAGTGGAGTTCCTCAAATCTCCATTGTGCCATTTGAGTCCACTGTATAGGAAATACCTGAGGTGGTCTCCCACACCACACATCATTCCCATATACTTCGTTTCTATAAAATGTTATGGGATACTGTTAGGTGAATATACTAGGTTTTGAGATATCAGCGCAGGTGCAGAGCACCCACACGCCATGGTGGGGAGGGGAGGCTCTGCCAGGCTGTGGAGTCCGGAACTTGAAAGTGGCCGCAGTTATGATGCATGAGGTTTTCTGGCCTCTGAGAGTCTGTCTGGGAGACAGGCAAGGAGCAGAAACTGCCCCCCTTCTAGGACATGTCATTAACCTAGCACAGGCTGAACCTGCAACAGCTCAGCCCTGGGCCTCAGTCCCTGGTTCCTAGCTGACTGCAGTCTTGGGTGTGCCCACCAGGCCTTGCTGGAGGGGACTGAGGTGGGGAAGGGGCTCAAGATTTAGCTCCATGGGAAGCCTGGTGGATTTGATTGCTGAGTCCACATACCTGGGCTTGAACTCGATTTCTCTACTGGGTCGGGCTCTGCCGAGCTGTGGAGTCCAGACCTTGAAAGTGGCTGCGGTTGTGATGCATGAGGTTTTCCAGCCTCGGAGAGTCTGTCAGGGGAGCCAGGAAGGGCCAGAACCTTCCCCCTTCCAGGACACCTCATTAGCCAAGCACAAGCCAAGCTGGCAGCAGTTTGGCCCCCAAACAGGCCTTATTTGATTCTCAGTACTTCATGGTCCCCCAAGATCCGTTCTGAGCAATCCCAAGTAAAGAACTAAAGTACTGGGAGTAGTCCTAGAGAATCACCTGGTGTGTCCCCTCCATACACATGCAAGGGTGCACACTCACACACACAATCAACTTTGTTGAATGTCTGAAATTTTTATAGATGATAATATGAAGAGTTTCAGAAGGTAAGTTACTTGGCTGAGGTCATTTAGTACTGTATTGTAAGATTCGGTTGGATTATAGCCATTGTGTTGTTGTTATTTGGGTTTTAATCTAGGTTCTAAATTTTGTTTGTTTTTGACCATACCTGGCTGTGCTCAGGACTTAATCCTGGCTTTGAACTCAGGCACCATTCCTGGAAGTGCTTTAGGGACCATCTTTGGTACTGGGGATCTAAACCAGCTTGACTACATGCATAGCAAGCCCCTATTCACTGTACTAGCTCTCTGGCCCCTCTACAACTTTTTAACTCCTCTTTGTAAAATTTCAGTTTATCTTTTGCTGACCAGACTCTGCTGTGAGAATATGAGCCTCAGCGTTGGACTAAAAGGTGGAAAATAAACTGTAATCATGGTTCTTTGCATGGAAGGTAAATACCACATTCCATTTTCACTGTTTGGAGCCTGAAATGAATGGAACTCTTTAATTACTCTTAAACTTAAACCTCAGCCAAATTACTTTAATTCTGTGAACTCTTTACCCATCTCCACTCTTTTCATCTGAAATATACTACTAAGAACATTACAGTTTTTGGTGCTAAGAAAAAAGAGTGTTGGAACATCTCTCTGGAGCAAATATCTTTACGGCTCTGCAAACAGAATCACCCATAAGTGATTTAGGATGAGAGTAATTTAAATCACAAGGTTCATTATTTCCTGTGCTTATTCAGAAGAAGAATCTCTGGAAAGACTAACAGTTGAAACCCCCAAAAACTGTCCCACAAGAGTTTTTTTTTATTAACTATAATGTGCCTATCTTCTCCTGGGACCTGACTTAGAGGGGTATCTTCTGAAAGATGCTGTATAAATCAAGAAGTCCTAGAAGTTCTAGTGATCAACATAGGAAATTTGGGTTTTTACTTTCATCTCATTGAGGGTAGTTGTTTTCTAGAATCCTCTATCACAGAGAACTAATAAGAATCACCAGTAGGATTACATATTAGGTAGAGCCATATAGAAAATGTGATCAATATATGTCAGAGAGAAATCGAGACTATCCTTAATGATATATTAAAAGCTCTTGACTATTACTAGTCTTTCAGAGTAGGACTGACATGAAATCAAAACACCCAAGTTGAACAGTGAACCATGTTTGCCTTTCATGCAACCTTATGCAGATTATAATCTCTAAGATTTGTTGTCGCATCTGTCCTTTACTCATGTATCCTGACTAGATTGTAAATTCAAGACCATTTCACAACCTGATAGTCCTGCCTTAAAAAAAAGCTTGCAGCTATTAGGAAAAATGAAGTTATAAAATTTGCCTATAAATGGATGGACATGGAGAAGATTATGTTGAGCGAAATTAGCCAGAAGGGAGAGAGACAGACACAGAATGACTGCATTTATCTGCATAACATAAATATATATGTACATATTAAGATACCAATATCCAAGGTCAAGTGAAACATATATCAGGAGGTCTGGTCAAAGGTGGAAATTATCACAAACGTGTGGGAGTCAGAGGCTAGGTAAGACAAAAAATGGAACAGTGTGCTAACAATTGTCGAGGGTACTAATGCCAACCTAGAACTGAGCATTAAATAGAGGCAAAAGATACACATGACAACCCTTTACTGTATGTTCTGTAATCCATAGTATGGAGGGGAAGGAAAAGAGAAAGAGAGAGAAAGGGAAAGAAATAAAGAAGCTGCCATGGAGCAGGGCTGGGGAAGGGGGAGGGAACCGGGGACGTTGGTGGTGGGAGATGGGCACTAGTGGAGGGACGGGTGCTGGAACACTGTATGACCAAAACCCAAACATGAACTTTTTAATTGTATATCTTTGTAATTGTAAAAATAAAAAAAGAAATGTATGAAATATAGAGAAAGGGGGTATGGGATGAGCTTATGTCTCTGCATGTGTGTGCATGTGTGCATTTATTTTTTACTTGGAACTTCACTCAGTCCCAACTTGAGGCTTCTATTTCAATTGATAACATAACCTATTTTAATGTGTTACATAGCACCTATGTATTTATTTACTTTGTTGTTATTTTAATGCTACGGATAAATAAAATATATATTGCATTTAAAAAAAAATCAAGGGATGGTTTCATTCTAAAACACTCCTGCCCATTGTAGAGGAGCCTGAAATTTACAGAATTATTTAAAAAAAAGCTTTTTGTTGGTGTTGATAAATAAAAGAATAATCCTTCTTTAATCTGAAAGCAGAATCAAACCAATGAAAAACATCTATAGGGCCTGAGCGATAGCACAGCGGGTAGGGTATTTGTCTTGCAAGCACCCTAGCTAGATTCGATCCCTAGCATCCCATATGGTCCCCTGAGTACTGTCAGGAGTAATTCCTGAGCAAGGAGCCAGGAGTAACCCCTGACCATTGCCAGGTATGACCCAAAAAGCAAAAACATAATCTATAATTTAGGAGACCACTAAGCCAAATATTTATTTAAAGGTTGAAATCTTACTGTTTCTCTTCTTTTCAAACAATAGAGTAATCAGTAGAGGTTTGGGAATCATTTCATATTAGATTCTTGGGAGTCACTTTATCATGATTTGTGTAATGGTTTGGAATTGAATTCACCTTGGGATGGCACATCCTTCTTTACTAATCTCAGTAAACTTGAAGAGCTTACAAATAAGGCCTCAATTGTCTTGAAATACTTATCTTTAACCACATTTGCCTTCATCCAAATGTGTATCTGTATTAATCCATATAGCTATATTCCAGTGTTTCAATTTCATCAATATTTATACTAGTTAACACTATTCTTTTTACACATCAAACATACATAAAACATTTTCTTTGTGCTGTCAAGAGAATATACTTCATCCTAAGAATGTTAAAATGACTAAGAACAAGGCACGTGGCCACTAAGATGGAAAAACTTCTACTTAAAGCATTCTGCAATTAATGATTTTGGGGGAATACTTATCCTGTTCCCAAAACAGCTTAAGAGTAGAGAGATTTCATGAATTTATTATGTTAATTGTTTGGGTGAAAAAGTGTTCACAATTTAAAGGTACCCCTAAAATAGTACGCATAATAGTTCATGTAAGAAAAGAGTTTTTTTTTCTGCAGAGACAGTATTAACTGAAAAACTAATTGTTTAGTGGGATTATTACACTAATGCATGAGATAGTACATCTCAGTGTATTTGCTATGATGTAAAAGGAAACATTAAATTCTATCTGAACAAAATCATAGTAAGAAATTACAGCTGCTGAAATTCCTGAGTCCTTTACTTAACCAGATACTCTAATACAAAGAGACGGAGATAAGTTATTCGTGTTGCTTGAATATTAACTACTTTCAGACTACTGTGGTGGTTTTATTTTTATATTCAATCTCATTTTCTCTAGAGATATATGAATTCAACATTAGACCTATTTTAGTGGTAATAAAAGCATGATTTAGACTTTACCTACAAATAGATAATTCTAAGCAACAGGTGAAGTTGGATTTATATCTAAGTCCATCTACATCAGAGCCTACTCTTTAACCATACCAACTTCTTCCTGAAAGCTTTTGGTGAGCCATGGAAGAAATTTTGAAGTATGTTCTTTTGAGATAGTCATTAGCTTAACAGGTTATCATAAACATATAGGATGCCTGTTAAGTATCAGATTGAGATTGAGATGCTTTTCTACTTTAGTGCTGTGTCCCATTTCCTTTTCAATAGCCTGTGCAGGAATTTGATGCCACTTCTAAGTTCCTTAATGTAAGGGATTCTGAGACAGTGTACAGAACTGTAGTTGGATTCCAGATGTGCCTATTAATGGAGGTTTGTAGTTAGCCCCCTTATTCACCTCAGATTTGTTTACATTCTGTTCAATTAAAGGACAAGAAAGGGGCCAGAGCTATAGCACAGTGGGTAGGGAATTTGCCTTGCACTCGCCGACCTAGATTCAGCTCTCTGCATCCCATGTGGTCCTCCGAGAACCACCAGGAGTAATTCTTGAGCAAAGAGCCAGGAGTAACCCCTGAGCATCGCTTGGTGTGACCCCAAAACAAACAAACAAACAAACAAACAAACAAACAAACAAACAAACAAATAAATGAGTAGATGGGCATTTTTATGTTTGGTTAATCATTTATTTCTTAGAAAGTCTTTTAAGTGTGTTGCTTTGTGGAGAAAGGTATGTTTCCTTTGCGTGTGTAGCATCACGTGATTGGCACTCAGTAGATATGCAATAAATATTTCACGTTGACTGAGTAGGTGATGATGATGATACTCTGTGAACATTTAGAAGTTAAGATCCTCAGGCTCTTTATTAAAACTGAAAAAAAGTAAGTGTCCTATCAAACCTTTAAAAAAAGAGCAAAACACAATCCTGCGTCATCCGAAAGTCACATTTACATAACATTTTCTTTATGGTACATTAATTGCTGTTTCCTGTGCTGTGCATTTGAGAATTTAGTGACTGTTGTCAAGGTGATACATTCAAGAGACAGGAGTTTATAAATCAGTCCTTAGGGACTTTATATTTTATTTCTTCAACCCTTGTTAAGTGAGTAGTTTCAAGAAAACTAGTAGAAATGCTGATAAAATTTATATAAAATGAGGAAATGTCTCAGAATGGCCAAAAGTAGATTGGTTTTGATATAGGGATAAAAGAGAAATTAGTAGAGTAAGATTATAGAAATAGCCCCAAGGAAAGAAAATACAGGTATGGACTTGTCCTTAGGATAGAATCAAGACAGGCTGTGGGTCTGGTGAGTCTCTCTTCTGGTGTTGCTGGCTCTGGTGGCTGGGAGCTCGCAGCCATGCCCTCCAACATGGAAGTGGAGGAATGGGAGGAGGAACCTAAATCCCTCTCTAAGTCTGGCCAGCGTGGCCCCCTGCACCTGTGAGCGAACCCTTGGAGCTATGTTGGACTCGGCCAGGGACTGGCTGAGCTATTTACCACCCTCGGAACTCCATTGGCTGCTCCACCTCTTCCTTATTTTAAATAAAATTTCATGAGTTCAGACATTTTATCTTCCTTCTTTGTTATTAGTTTTGGTTACTTGAGGGCAAAAGCCTATTTGCACTGTAACAACAGTTCAACAACAATGATTATAATTTATATTATGTATGATCTAAGAAGTACTGAGAACAGTGCTGTGGACTTCCACTCCTTTGGGTCCATGCACAAAGCACTTAACTTAATTCTGATGCACCCAAAATATAAGCCAGTGTCTTACCACTGACATCATATAGGACTTCAACAGGAAAGATCTTAGCTGTTTATGACTACCAAGAAGCTGGAAGCATTCCAGATCTCTCTGAGAAAAAAAGGTTAATAAAACCAAAGGGATATAATGATCAAAGAAAGCACATTTATATCTACACCCCTTTGAATTTTGTCAGGGCCAGAGCTATAGTACGTTGGGTAGGGTTAGTCGACCTGGGTTTAGTCGCCTACATTCCATATGGTTCCCTGTGTGCCGATAGGAGTAATTCCTTAGTACAGAGCCAGGAGTACCCCAGACACTACTCTGTGTGAACCAAAAAAGCTAAAAAGAAACAAAATGGAAAGGAAAAAAAGAATTTTATTTTGTTCTGAGCAGCTTGGTAGATAGGGAAGGGACCTCATGCCGATGAGATTCTTGGGAAGTAATGAAACAACTAAGCCTAAGGCTGTTAGGACCCCCTTATGGACACAGAAACTAAGGCCTGATAAGACCTTTACCTGGTGCCAGCACAGACCAGAGAAGGCTGGACCCAGCAGAAACAAAGGCCAAGAGAGGAATTTCAGTGAAGACCTACTAATCCCTATTTGCGATGGACTTTTACCCATTTAGAAAGCCTACATGGGGCAGCTTGGGAGAAACCTTATAAAAGTCAACTTGAAAAAGGAAATGCACACATATACTACCCAAGCCCATATGCTGCGTTTGTCTATATTATGGCCAAGCTCATGTGGTGCCTGAGCACCTGTATTGCCAGCATCTCCCCTCTTGAAATGTATACTTTGAAGCTTTTGTGTCTAATACCATGTTGTGTGCTGGGCTCTTTTTGCCTTTAGAGAGAACATGGGCTTCTGCCCATATTCTCTCTTGAGCATGTACTCTCTCTCTCTCTCTCTTTCTCTCTCTCTGTGTCTCCTTCCTTGACCTTCCTCAAAACCTCCAGATAAAATCTGCTTCTCTTCACTGCTCATCTTCTCCTCAGATTATTTTCTGTGAGAAGACAAGGACCCGACTGCTCTAGGTAAGGTCTAGTCCTGCGAAGAGCAGTTCCTTGCTCCATCCTGAGTCCATAGATCCCTAATAAATTACGTGAGGAGATTAGCCCTGATGCCACACAGAACAAGTGGACATCAGTGGCAAATCAGTTCTTCCTGTTCTGTCTTGGAGCATGTAATAAAATTGCTGATTGTCCACTTCCTTTCAAAAGAAAGCAAAGTTATGAGGTCATAAAAAAGAAGATATGAGACAAGGAGATAGTACAGTGGGTGAAGCACTTGCTTTGGATGTCGATGACCCGTGTTCAATCCCCAGTACCTTATGTAGTCCCCCAAGCCCACCAGGTGTGATCCCTGAATGCAGTGAGAAGTAAGCTTCTGTAAACTCCCAGGTATGATCTAAAACAAAAGTACAAAGCAAGTACAAAACTTAAAGAAATCTTTATTATCATATGTGCAAAATCACAAGCACCTAAGTGGCACTGTGTGATGAAAACCGTGATTTCCTATTTTTTTCAAGTTTGGATTTTGCCTTGGCAGTTTAGCAATTAATGTCTTGCCGGTTTAGTCTGTATTTCTCTTGCCCAAAGAAATAATTTTCCTAAGAAAATGTTCTATCCTATTGATATTATTTTATGTCAGTATTAATTGCTCAAGCAGGTGCCAGTAACATCTCCATTTGTTGGGAATAAGGTCCATTATTACCATTTTTGGCATATCGAATACACCATGGGTAGCTTGTCAGGCTCTGCCGTGGCTCTGGGTTCATCCCAGGGGCCCTGTGGGGATGATCAATTTGCTATGTCAGACCATCAACAATCCAGGGTCCAAGGGGCAGAGCCTTGGGTGTAGACAAACCTCTCTCCTGTCTGCCTTCTGTTGATGCAGCCACGCACCGCAGCCACAGTTGCAACACCTCAAAGGGCAGGGGTCACTATTCATAACTTTTTATAAGTGAATATAATTCAGTCATAAACCTGCAGCTTTCTTTGAAATTATTTTTCATTTTTTCTTCTTGTAAAATCTGTCTAGAACTGACAAAATGGCCCCGTTTGGGTCTCAGTCAACTCATCAACATTGACATGATAAAGGATTGAATGTCACAGTTATAGGGTAAAGATCAACAATAAAGTGTTAGAGGGGTAAAATATTCTCACAGGAAATTCTCCCTAAAGATTCATTTTATAAAAATCTTCAATATTAGCAGAACAATTTTTTTTTTTTTGCTTTTTGGGTCACACCCGGTGATACTCAGGGGTTTCTCCTGGCTTTGCACTCAGGAATTACTCCTGGCGGTGCTCGGGAACCATATGGGATGCCGGGTATCAAACCCAGGCCAGCACAGGCCGTCCGTGTGCAAGGCAAACGCCCTACCCGCTGGGCTATCGCTCCGGCCCCTAGCAGAACAATTTTAAAAGGAAAAATATTACTAGAATAATTACACACATGATTAAAGCAGTTGTTAGTCCCATAGAAGGTTCTTTACTTAAAGACTAATTTTGAAGCTCAAATGTTTCAGAATTTACCCTTAATTGTTCTCAAGCCCGCCTTTTCACTCTCTGCTTCTATAAATTGGGAAAATTTGACCCAGCATATAACATCGCACCTCACTTTTTATACTTCTCTGCAGAAATTTTTGTTTGTTTTTGACTCACATCTTGCTGTACTCAGGGCTTATTCTGGACTCTGTGATCAGGGAATCACTTCTGGTGGGACTTGGGAACCATATGTGGTGCTGGTGATCAATCCCAGATCAGTGGTGTGCAAAGCAAATGGCTACCTGCTTTATTATCTCTCCAGACCCTCAGTAGAAATTCTTTCACCCATAGATTTTCGAGTGCTTTCGCAAATGTAAATTAACAAGCTACATCATTTCTCCACATAGAGATGATTCATTTAAGTATCAGGGAAACTTGCCTAAGTGGCTTACTCAAGGTCAGCTGCAAAGTCCTTCCTGTGCTCTGTAAATGGATACTCTGAGCATAAAAATGCATTGATTGCAGCATCACTGCAGATCTAGGTCAGAGCAGCCCTGGGAAATACAGACGAGGGGGAATGTAGTCTCCTTTCACTTGGCTTTCTCCCCAGACTTACTGGGCACCCACATCCCTGAAAAACTATATCTCTGTCCTCCCTCTTTTGCCTCTAACTCATGTTTTTAAATATTATTATGAATAATTTTGATGAAAGAAGTCATTGGACAAATAAAAATAAAATATGTATCATTTTTCTTTCCCAAGAAAACTCTTTTATTTATCCAGTTAGCAAATACTTACTAAGGACTTATATTTGCTAAATTGTTCTTTTCACTGTATTATAGCAGGGAAACATGGATTGTGCTTTTTTCTTCCTGGGAAAGACAGATCATAAAATACAGATCAACTGGTGATTATGAGGATAATAAACATGACATGGCTTGGAATGACCAGGGAAGGCTTCTGAAGTATTAGAATTGAGATCTGTAGTGTTTTGTTAGTCAGGCTTTTAGAGTAGTAACAAAGAGTGCTCCAGGTTGAGGAAACATTAAAAACAAGATGCCCAGTGGGAAAGATCTTAGCTTTAGAGTAAGAATAGTGAATATGATTTCAGGGAAAGATCAGAGCTTGTGTGCTAGGGAAGGAATGATCAAAGTGGGGATTCTTTTTTCTCTTTCTCTGACTGTGGAGCCCGGACCCAGTTATCATCTGGGCTCTTTTTCTCTGGGATCTCTAGTGAGAATTCTAACAGCAGAGTTATCAATATGGTACCAGCACTTGCGATCTTGAATTCAGGACTTCTAATTGTTGGACAAAGACTTTCAATGACTGAGTCATCTTCTTAGACCCCAAAAGGTTTTAAAACAAGAAAGTGATATAATGTGATTTAGCTTTTATAACTCACAAGCCCTGAGGGACATCTTTCCTATGCAAACATGCTATCTATTTCTGCATATTACAAGATTCAGCAAGCAGGGCAGGTTTTCTTATGCCTTATGAACACCGGAGAAATATTAACAGGAAACAGCAGGATTTTCTCATTTTAGTCTTTCCCACACCAGTTCCCTGTATGCTCAAAAACATGAACTAAACATTGTTTTTAAAAGGAAAGAACAATTGCTTCCTTGGGGCTGTATTATCAGTTCTTCTATCACTATTCAGGTGGCCTCCTTCACCTAGCAGCCTGCAGTGTTTCTTTGATCCCTGTGGTCCTACCAGCTCCTTGCTCTGACCTGTGTGTGCCTCTCATCTTTTTTGTATCAATAAGTGGTTCTTTGCCTGATCCACTTTCCATGATCTCTTTGAATACGGGGTTTTCTTTGCTTGCATTTTGGTTTTTGGTTCCTTATCACAAGCCAGGTTTAGAGGAGTGTCCAAATAAATGTCAACCCAGTGACTCAATGGTTGCCTCAAACCAAGATGTTTTCAAACATACAAAGAGGTTAGTTAATGATTCTGCAGTGCAGAGTGAGGCTGGGGTATATAAGTACCCTGATCATTGTAATGAATTATGAGAAGGATTGTGAACTCTCCAAAGTCAGATGTCTCTCGCATGTCCTTCACGTCAATACTCTCTTTGCTCTAGCTTGTTTATAGAGATGGTTCTCAAACCATTGATAATATAATAGTGCAGGCAATGTTTTTAGATGACAAGGACATTAAAATGAAATAATAATAGTTTCAAAGTTTCGTATTGTAATTTTGTTTTATATTCTACTTCAGCATTTCTAATTATTTTGAAGAGAAACCCAGTTTGATAGTAGATTATCTTTAACCCCTTCTAGCTTTTTTTTTTAAACAAAAATGAACAAACCTCAGGTTCAGAGCCTTTGAATGGAAATAATACTTGGCTGAAATGAATAAGTTAAGTGTACAATGATTTCTTTTTTCTTTTATTTTTATTCATGAAAAATAATGATCATTTTTCAAGTAGAATAGAGATGCAGAATATCAATTTCCAATTATATTTTGAAGTAAAAAATATAAGATTAAAATAATAAATAAACACAGTATGAGACTAATATCCAAGGTAAGTAGAAACAAGGGTCAGGAGGACTGGTTCATGGATGGATGCTTGCCACATGCGGATGGGGAAGGGCGTTGGATAGAGAAGGATCACTATGACAAAGATTGTTGGAAATGATCATCTGGATAAGAACTATGTGATGAAAAAGGTAAAGGAGAAAACATGATAACCTCTCAGTACCTGTCTTCTAAATCATAATGCCCAAAGGGAAGGAAGGAGGGAGGAAGAGAGGGAGAAATGTGGGGAAAGAGAGAGAGAAACAGAGACAGAGATATAGAGACAGAGAGAGAGAGAAAGAAAGAGAGAAGAAAAGTGCCTGCCATAGAGACAGGCTAGGGGTGGCGGGAGGGAAACTGGGGGCATTGGTGGTGGGAAATGTACACTGGTGGAGGGATAGGTGTTGGAACATTGTATAGCTAAAACCCAAAGAGAAACAGCTCTGTAACTGTGTACCTCTTGGTGAATCAATTAAAAACAATAAAAATAAACTTAGATCTAATTTAAAAAAAAGAAAATATATATTCTTATATATTATATAAATTATATTATATATTTATATGTAATATATTTGCATGTAAATATAAAATAAAAGCTATGGCAGAACCTGGCAAGCTACCTGTGTCGTATTTGATATGCCAAAAACCAGTAACAATTATAGATCTCATTCACATGATCTGATGGGAAGGTTTGAGGCTTTTCATGTTCCTGGAGTGAGCAGTTTCCCTAGCATGTGACAGGATGTATGGAGATGTTACTGGTGTCCGCTCGAGCAAATCGATGAACAATGGGAAGACAAGTGATACAAATGATATATATATATGTGTGTGATGTATATATATATATAAATATATATAAAATGAAAGGCATGAATATATTTTTGAAAAAAAACATGAACTTATTGTATTAGTAAGTGATGTGTTTAGCAAACTAGATCAGACAAATAATTCTTAATTTGTGTCTGAGTTTCATTGAGATCCCCATCTGTTTGAAATTAATATGAATTGGGGCCAGAGCGATAGCCCAGCAGGTAGGGCGTTTGCCTTGCACGCGGCCAGCCTGTGCTGGCCAGGGTTTGATCCCTGATATCCCATATGATCCCCTGAGCACCGCCGGGAGTAATTCCTGAGCAAAGAGCCAGGAGAAACCCCTGAGCATCGCCGGATGTGACCCAAAAAGCAAAAAAAAAAAATTAATATGAATTAAAGTAACTTGGGAATATAAATGTCACTTATGTACTATTTTATTTTAGAAATAAAATATGTACACATGACAACCCTTTAATGTATGTTCTGTAATCCATAGTCTGGAGGGGAAGGAAAAGAAAGAGAGAAACGGAAAGAAATAAAGAACCTGCCTGGAGGAGGGCTGGGGAGGGGGAGGGAACCGGGGCGTTGGTGGTGGGAGATGGGCACTGGTGGCAGGATGGGTGCTGGAACACGGTATGACCAAAACCCAAATATGAACTTTTAATTGTATATCTTTGTAATTGTAAAATAAAAAAAAAAAAAATGAGAAAAAAAGAAATAAAATATGTATTTTCAGTATAAAGTTTATGCATGTTTATTGTTAGAATATGATCATGGTGTTTGAGCATCAGGAATGGCATAAGATGAAATTTAAAAAAGTCAGGAACACCACAATTTAATTACAAACGCATTTGATATATGAGTTGCTTCTTAATTATTAGTTTTTGAATATAGAAATGTGGCTCTGAATCTCAGAATTTTAACGTATATGTTAATCTATACATAAAAGTTAAAAATTGTATTCATATAATAGAATGCTTATGTATCAGATCTCTTGTATATTATTTAAGGACTCAATTTACTCAAAATATACTCATGTAATGTTTAGTACCATATTTCTCAAATAATTTAAGTCATGTCTTTCCTAAGTAAAATTTTGTACACTTAATTAGCTCCAGTGATACTTGTGCAGTGGAAACAAGTGAAACTTCTTTCTTTTTATGGTGTGTGGGGAGGGAGGTTTGGGCCATACTCAGAGGTGCTTAGGATCAGCTTTTGGTTCTGCACTCAGGGCTCTCTCATGACAGGGCTTAAGGGTCACATGTGGTGCCAGGAGCTCAAACTGGTGTTGGATGCATGCAAGGGAAACTTCCTTCTTTGAAATTCTACATTTAAAGCCCTGCTTCTGGCTAGTCACAATGTATAAAAGAAGAGGGAGAGAGATGCAGAGAGAAAGAGAGGAAACTGGGGTACCTGCTATTGAGGCAGCCTGGGGGTGGGTGGGGGGGTGGGGTACATTGGTGGTGGAAATGGGGCACTGGTGGAGGGATGGGTGCTGGAATACTGTATTACCAAGAACCAATTATAAACACCTTTGTAATTGTATGTCTCACGGTGGTATAATAAAAAATTAAAAAAAAATAAAGCCCTACTTCTTTTATTTGCCAAACATACTCACTCTAGCTTTCAGTGAAATTACTTTTGTAAATTGATAATATAAGAATATTAAAGTTGTATGTGTATAGTTGAGCAAAAAACTATACACATGTATTTGAATCAGGTAGCAGCCACTTTGCAGATGGGAATGCGTTTCAGGGCACCAGATAAATTGATGGACTTCCATTGGTAGTGAAGTGCCACAGAAAGGTTACTTTCCTTTAGGCGATGGTTATGGTCTGTCAGGCAGATGACTTAATGTTATGATTAGGTGATTTCTGATTAGCTTAAGATTTTATTTCGAGAAGAGCTGAAACTATAATTTTTGCAATGGAACTCAGAGTGAGTCAATTTAGGTGCCTGTTGTCTTATTTTTAACACTTTTCTACTATGGAACAATGAAAATGTAGCAAATTGAGTTGTGTGCTAATTTTAAGTGAGAGGAAATAGCTTTAACTAGATTGCCTTATCAAGTCAACAGGTGTACGGAGGTAATTATCTGCTTGTAATAATGATACAGGTGTCTGTTTACATTTTATTTCAAAGTCAGACGGCAGCGTTGTGTAACATTATTACTGCAATCAGACATAACTATTTCTTGTCTATAGTTTTAAAGAAACAGCAATAAACAGCTATAATAGTAGCCTCTATAATAAATATAATAATAATATAATACCCAGTTCCACTGGTGGTTTCATTTTTCTCTCCCTCTGTAAAGATTTCTATATTCAGAAGAATGACTGCATTATCACTAGACTTTTGAGGTTATAAGGTGAGAGACTGGTATAACATGATCTTGTTAATAGCTCTTTGTCAGAAAACATAATGAAGTTAAGGCATAGCCCATGTTCTTAAAAACAAATTATCCTCAGTACTGAATTAGTGCTTGAGCCTTAGAAGACTCTTCAATATTGTTGAATGAATGAGCCATTATGATAACAGTGACTGTTTATTAAATATCCAAGATAAATTAGGTGTAGTAATTTATTATACCAATGATAGTTCTCACAAGAAATATAACCAATAGTTATTATGTCATTGTTGAAAGAGGTTAAGAAATGATAAGTAACATGCCAAGTTCACAGTGGTGGGTTTAGGCTACACGGCTAGTCTGATGCCAATACTTCAGGTTTTTTTTTCTGATAGATTGGAAACCAATTATTTAACCTTTAAAAGAGCTGCATTTGTAGCCTTTCTTGACCATTCTGGCATGTGGTCGCACGAGGCTTTTAGCAGGATGACTTGCCTTGGTAATCAATTTTTCCATCCACTGCCATTTTTTTGGTACCTGGACTACTTTCTGAGTCTAATGGCTCAAAAAGAACCAAGGATATCTGCAGAAGAGAGCAAAGGGTGGCACCAAAATAAAACCTGTATGGGATTGGAGCGTCAAAAGCTATTTGTTCAGCAGAGTTTGAAGTTTCCTGCAGCTCTATAAATAATTTATTAAGTAATGTTTTATCAAGCACTGCATAATCGTTTTGATAGTCCGAGAATCTAATGGACTTCAAAATATCCCTAATAGAATGTGAACTTTTTGACCAGACACCTTTCTCTCAGTATTCTTTTTCCTTTCTGGAAAAGTAAATATGACCCATACAAATGAATGTCATGTAATTGCCTACCTACTGTGTAAACTTTCAGCTTCAGTGTCATGCTTAATTAGCAGTATGGACAAAGTACTCAAATCTAGCTAAACTAACTCAAGACTTTTATTTGTTGTTTAATAGAAGTTGGACTTCGTGCTCATGTGTGTGAATTGATTGAAAGTTATTCAATCAATTCATTATTTAACCTCTTTGTTGATTTTGAGTTCCTTCCATATGACAAATATATTGTAGTTTGTCTGTTCCTTGTTAAGTTTGAATTTCCCCCGTAGGGCTTTAGTGCAATAATTTGCTTCTCTTTTTCATCTTTCCTCCTTCCTTTTTATGGTGGTGCTGCTGATCGTTAACTTGATGCTAGGAGAATACTCTTGTGGTGATACTGATTATCATTCAAGACAATGTGTGGCAGTGCCAGGGAATCGGACTCAGGGTCTCATGCATTCATGGCATATGCTATACACCATGCTACATTGCTACATACTGTCGGGAACGGCCGCCGGCGGGTCCCCAACAGTGTTGGGACAGAGGTTCTCTTCTACATCCGAGGACGCCGGAGAACAGATGAAAACTCACGAGTCCGGTGCAGTTCCAAAAATGGCTTTTAATAGTACAAAAGCTCTTCCACAGTACTCCAATATAATGAACAAACTTTAGCTCTGGTCCAAACTTAGACCATACAAAAGAGCCTAAGTCTCCCACCAAAGAGAGAGGATCTCACCCGAGCTGAGTCCTACCCAGAAGGAGTAAAAGGCCAAATAGCAAAAAAGCCAAAAGCCAAAAGCCGAGGCCGAGGAGCCAAAAGCCGAAAGCTCAAAGGCCCAAAAGGCAAAAGGTGAAGCGTCCTCAAGTCAGCCCCTTATATACACCAAAGTAATCCAACCGGGAGGGGCATGTCAACAAAGAACTCTAAACAGAGTGTAGTGCCACACCCTATTGCAGGTATAAACAAAGGTTATGCCAAGGACTAATCCCGAGATTATCTCTTATGTAAAACATTGGAGAGAGAGAGGGCTGATATAAAGTGATACATCTTAACTTCATGAGCTTCATGCAATCTAGATGGTACCCACAAGGTCCTTCATATTATTATCTGCACCAGGGTGATTCTGAGTATCTTGTTCTCGTGTACTGAAAGGGTCACACTCGCCTGCTTAGAGCAAACTAGTATGATCCTTCCTATAGTCTTCCTATAGTCTCAGCGTAGCCAGGGTGGTAGTCTCCTGGTAAATTCTAACTGTCCCACATTGGGTGCGGTGGGTATAAAGAGGAGCTGTGCCCAATCTAGAAAACATAGAAGTCTTACGAGATGTATAAGTCAGAAGTTATTCAGTCAAGGTGACTTCTGTAACTGCCACACCTTCTAGCAGTGTTTATATAGAAGAGAAGTCTCATTAGAATGAACCTTGACTTAAGTAGATTAAGTTGGGAGTGGGCAAAACAACAATGCTCCCAGAATAGCTAAACCTGTCCTCCAACAACATATCTTGTTTTTGATCACTGTCAGTGTATCACTGTCTTCCCATATATCATCAATTTGCTCGAGTGGGCACCAGTAACATCTCAATATGTCTTGTCACATATATTACATATATTGCATGCTTGATCACTTGATCATGTGACATTTCGTGACTCGTCGATTTGTTCAAGTGGGCGCCAGTAATGTTTCCAGTTGTCCCTGTCACGTGCCAGTGTAGCCCAATGGCATCTGCTTGCTCCAGAATACAAAGAGCCTCAAACCGTTCGTTCAGGATATTGACAAAGAAGTCTGACTATCTTGTAGGTGGGTGGCCATGTGATCTTTTGATTAACGTCCTGTGGGATCCAGTCAGTAACGGCTCTAGTCCAGCAGTCATCTCCAAGTCGCATTATATGTCTAGCCCATCTGATTTTTGACAAACGATACAGCATCCCTGATTCCCGATTGTCAATGGAGGTCAGAACTCTGGATTCCTTCTCTCACTTGAGTGAGGTGTGATATTCTAAGCATAGCTCTTTTGATTCCATTTTGGGAGACCTGAATAGCGTTCTCATCCTGCTTTTATAGGGCCCAGGTCTATGAGGCATATGTTAATGCAGGGATAATGGTGTAGTCGAAGAGATGTGCCTGGAGTCGGAGGGTCTTTGTCCTTTTAGCTATTTCTTCAACACTCTTGAATGAGTTCCATGCTGCTCTCTTCCTCCTGTGCAGCTCAGGTGCTAGGTCACTCATCATGTTGAGTTCTCTACCTAGGTACACATAACTGCTGCATTCTGAGATGCTTGTTCCATTGAGAGTGAATGGAGCATCTGGAACTAGTTTGTTTTTCATGAACATTGTTTTGTTGAGATTCAGCTGTAGACCTACCTTTCCACATTCATGGTTGAAGTCAGCTGCCTGGGTACACATGTTGCCTGCGCACACATGCTGCAAGGACACTCATTCTGCCTGAGCCCATGTGGCCAAGCACATGTGGTGCCTGAGCACGTGTGTTGCCCGCATCTCCCCTCTTGAGATGTGTACTCTCTCTTTTACTCGCGCTCTCTGGGTTTGGAGTAGCCCGCGTTCTCTCTTTGAGCACGTTACTCTCTCTTGCTTCCTCTCCTCTTCCCTCTCCAAAAAACCTCCTCAATAAAATCTATTTTACTTCACTGCTCGTCTACTCCTGAAAATTCTTTTTCTGCGAGGAAGACAAGAACCTTGAGGCAGACCTGGGTAAGGCCTAGAACTGACTTTCCTTTCCTGCAAAGAGCAATTCCTGGCTCCAGCCTGAGTCTGTGGCTCCCGAGAAACCTCGGGTGGTGGGGATTAACTCCCCGTGCCTAGAGATCAAGCGGGCATCAGGCGTGGCTTGACGGCCACCTCGTGGGGCTGGTGGGGCTCAGGCCCACGCCGTGCAGGGGGCTCATCGCAGACTTTATCAGTCCTTAGCCTGCCCAGCGGGTCCCGGGTGGCAGAGGCGGCTGGGGAGAAAGCGACCATCTCTCTCCCCTTCCTGCCTCACATATGTCACCCGTGGGGTCCACCTGCAACAAAATGGGCAAGAAAATATGGCTGTATTGATAAAATTCTATCATCCTCCTATATACAGAATCTAAGTATTTGTCAAAGATGGTGAGTCCTTAGAGGGAAGGACTTAGTGCCAAAAAGAGTGAACTCTGACATGACCTAACTGGTTTAGGCTATGTGAGCGTTATGTGACAATTTAAGCCCTTTTCAAAACTCCTTTGTGTCTCAACTACCTTCCTCATTAACCACAGATAATAGTTATTCCTAACTAAGAAGGTTATTCTGAGGATTAAGTAGGTGAATAAATGGAAGGCACTTAAGGCAGGGGCATATAGGAACAACTTAAAAAAGTTACTGTCTCTCAATTATCCTGTCTGTCTTATCACAGTTGCTCAGTGAGGTTCCTCTGCCAGGCATGCAGACAGCACTGAGCAGATGTTAATAGAGTAAATTAACTGAGCTTCCTTGAGTTTACACTGTGAATCCGTGGTAGCTCTTTTATTATTATTTTTTATTTTTAAAAATTTTTTATTATACCACCGTGAGACATACAATTACAAAGGTGTTCATAATTGGTTCTTGGTAATACAGTATTCCAGCACCCATCCCTCCATCAGTGCCCTATTTCCACCACCAATGTACCCCACCGCCTCCCGCCTACCCCCCAGGCTGCCTGAAAAGCAGGTATCCCCATTTCCTCTCTTTCTCTCTCTGTCTCTCTCTGTCTCTGCATCTCTCTCCCTCTTCTTTTACACATTCTGGCTAGCCCTGCAAATATTTAAAGTTTATCACTTAAGTCTCTTTGTGTATATTCAATGGTGACCTTTAGTCTGCCATTACCATTTCCCACACTTAGTAAAACACTGGTATCTATTTATATCCTATTAATGAATGCAGTCATTCTGTATTTGTCCTTTTCCTTCTGACTAATTTCACTCAGCATGATAGTCTCCATGTCCATCCATTTGCAGGTAAATTTCATAGTTTCGTCTTTTCTGACAGCTGCATAGTATTCCATAGTGTAGATGTACCACAGTTTCTTTAGCCAGTCCTCTGTTCTCCGGCATTTGTTTGTTTCCAGATTCTAGCTATTGTGAATAGTGAAGAGATGAATAGAGAAGTACAGATAGTGTTTCTGCCATGTGTTTTTCGGTCTCTCGGGTATATTCCCAGGAGTGCTATTGCTGGATCAAATGGGAGCTCAATATCTAGTTTTCGGAGGAATGTCCATATTGTTTTTCCAAAAGGGTTGGACCAGTCGGCACTCCCACCAACAGTGGGTGAGATTCCTTTTTTCTCCACATCCACGCCAGCACCGGTTGTTTTTGCTGTTTTGGATGTGTGCCAGTCTCTGTGGTGTGAGATGGTACCACATTGTTGTTTTGATTTGCATCTCCCTGATGATTAAAGATGAAGAGCACTTTTTCATATGCCTTTTGGCCATTCGAATTTCTTCTTTTTTGGAAGCTTCTGTTCATTCTTATCCCCATTTTTTCATGGGGTTGGCTGTTTTTTTCTTGTGAAGGGCTACCAGTGCCTGATATATCCTGGATATTAACCCCTTGTCATATGGGTATTGGGTGAATATCCTTTCCCACACTGTGAATTGTCTTTGTATCTTGGTCACCGTTTCTTTTGAGGTGCAGAAGCTTTTCAATTTTATATAATCCCATTTGCTTATCTTTGCTTCCATTTGCTTGGTCAGTGGTGTGTCGTCTAGGCACATAAGAAGAAAACATAGGAGAAATGCTCTTTCATTTTAAAATTCAGCTTTCTGTCTTATCTCTGAGGTCCTTACTGTTCTCATGTATTCTTGATACTCCTCAGAACATTTTTTGCAGGGAGCACACACAGTGGCCCAAATATACAGGCAATCCTGCGTAGGAAACCTTTCATTTTAGGGACAGTGATCAATATGAGCAGGCATGACATTGAGTCTGTTATTTCTGTTTGTTAGCACAATACATATCTCTTGCAACTGCAGACATAATCTAAGACTTATTAAAATGTTAAGAGTTTGAAGAGAAGAGGTGATTTGATTCAGGCAGTATCCAATTTAGCAGATGGGAAGGTGCAGTGAGGAGCTGTACAAAGCAACTTTTATAGCCAGGGAATGGGCAGTGAAGGACACAGTATACTTGACACAAACACAAGCTGGCTATTTCTCAACACTACTTTTTTCATATGTGATGGAAGGGATCTATCAGACACTGAATTTCTAATCAACTGGTTTAAGAAGATATTTCTGGGAAAGTCAATATTAAAATTCAATTTGGGGGAGGTGCAGCGTAGCCTAAGAGACTCCACTTATGTTTCATTCTGATTTTTAATAATATAAAAAAAACATTTTGGGGGCTGGAGTGATAGCACAGCTGGGAGGGTGTTTGCCTTACATGCAGTTGACCGAGGTTTCAGTCCTGGCATTCCATAGGGCCTCTCAAGCACTTCCAGGAGTAATACCTGAGTGCAGAGCCAGGAGTAACCCCTGAGCATTGTCGGGTGTGACCCCAAAAAAAAAAATCTTTGTAAAATAAATACATCTAGAGAGTTCTTAAAGAGAGTGTTTTTTTTAAATAAGAGATGTTAATTAAACAAACTGGGCATTTATAAGGACAAAGTTACAGCTTTTTCAAAAGGGAATGAAAGAGACAGTACAGTGGGTAAGACCTTCCTTTGCATGGAACTGACCCAGATTCAATCCCTGGCATTGCACATGGTCCACCTTGTCCTGCCAGGAGTGACTCTGAGTCACGAGTGAGCTGAGAGTAAGCTAGGAGTAAGCTCTAAGCACACACTATCAGCTGTGCCACCCTTCTCTAGAATTTCTTCAAGGGAGAATTTCTGAAAAATTTGTCCTCCTTTTCTGTTTCTCCTTCCCATCCTCCTTCCTATCCACATTCAGTATTTGTCTTTCTTCTGTTTATTTCTCCACCTCCTCCTTCAACAAGACCCATTGTGTTGAGCTTTCTGGGCACAAAATCTCCAGTGAGGGGCCGGAGCGATAGCGCAGCGAGTAGAGCATTTGCCTTGCACGCGGCCGGCCCGTGCCGCCCCGGGGGATCCCATATGGTCACCCAAGCACTGCCAGGAGTAATTCCTGAGGGCAGAGCCAGGAGGAACCCCTGAGCATTGCTGGGTGAGACCCAAAAAAGCAAAAAAAAAAAAAATCCCCAGTGAGTGTGATTTATAAAAATAAGGGAGATGGGGTTAGTTAAAAATTACTATAGAATGGGTCAATCCACACTTGGAAAAGCAAACAGGTGACAGGTCATGATAATGGACGCAGTAGTCACTGAGGATCAGGATAAAGAGGAAATGCGATGCATAGTTTTATTATTGTAAACGAGACTTAGTATTTCTCTATTACTTACACATATTATAGTATTCATTTAGGATGTCTCTTAAAAATACCCTATCTCTATTTAGGCAGGCCATGGGAGGGGAAGGGAATTGGGGACATGGGTGGTGGGAGATGGGCACTGGTGGAGGGCGGGTGCTGGAACACTGTGTGACCGAAACCTCCAAACGTGAACAACGTTGTAATTGTATATCTCACGGTGGTATAATAAAATGTTTAAAAAATTAAAAAAAATACCTATCTCTGATTAAATAAAACATTTTCAAAAATAGGATAAAAAAGTACAAAAATATCAGATAAGAAGTTTGGGAAGCAATGCTCACCCATCTCTTTGTACGTACATACTCTTATTACCTCTGATTTCACTCAGAATTTAATGTAATTGTTTAAAAAATTAGTTTGGGCTACACCCAGCAGTGTATAGGGCTTACTCCTTACTTGTGATCAGGGATCACTTCTGGTGGGAGTCAGGGTACCAGAAGGAGAGTCAGGGTTCAAATCTAGGTCTGATCAAATCTAGGCAGGCAAGTGTCCCACCCATTGGATTAGCTCTCAGAATTTTAGCAGATAAAAAAAAAGGTTAGGTGGGACATTGTAAAGGCTCCATAAAAAAGTTCTGCCTTCCTCGTCCTTCTTCCAATAGTCTTCCCCTGCATTATCTAACCCAACTTAGCTATTGGATATTCATATCTCTGTTTGGAAGGGTATCAATTCTACCTTTAAGGCCTCTCAGATCAGAAGATTTCTTTTTTCTTTCTGATATTCTGTTTTACAAGGAACTTATAACCAAGTCCAACAAAACCTGGTGCTTCTGAAAGCCAGCTCTATTTAAACTGTACCGGTAATTATAATTTTTTTTTTTTTTTTAGCGATGGCTATTCCTCTGGTAATATGTATTCACACTAAAAAAGGTATTTTGAAATTCTTTAACAGTATATTAAAATGCAAATAGGTCTTCCTATTAAAGATTTCTGGAAGTTCTCTGACAACACATTTAAATGCAAATTGCCAAATTGTAGATGCTAAAATTAAAGTTGGGAAGCATAATACACCTCCAGGTAGGGGTTGGTGCTCTTTACAGCAGAGGATAGGAGTGTTGCAGGCCCGCTGCACTGATATCACTCACCAGGGTTGGTCGAGATCGGATCTAAACAACTGCTAAGGAAAAGGAGCCCACCTCCTAGGCACTCCACTTTCATCTGCACTTATGAAAAATGAAGCAAAAAAGGGACTTATTGCAGCCAGCTAACCAGTGCAGAGTCTGTGTTTCATAGGCATCATGTTGCCCAGACCCAAAGGTGAAGGCAGGATATCAGACTCAGTGATATTATTTATCTCTCCTTCCGGAATCCCACTCTCTTTACAATGGATTTGTTACAAAGCGGCAGTCCCCATGGCAACCATACAAGCCAATGCTTTCCTGATTTTGCTTTCATGGCCCCGCAGGGTCGTTCTAATTATTCCAAAGGGTGTCATGGGATGCTCAAACAAAATTTATTTTAGCTCACTCTAAATTTAAAAATAAATATGTGGCATTTTGTGGTTTGGGACCACTGGTTGGTGGAGCATGTGGGCTGGGAGCAAGAGGGATAGTAGGAATGAAATTAAATAATAATCTGCTCTAAAGACCTGGAACGTGAATATTAGAGTTCAGACCATGCCATTTATTTTCCCAGAAGGATGTGGAACTCCTAATCCTTAAAATGCAGCTCTTAGATTGTTATTCCAAAAATGAACTATAGAGTGAGCAAAGCATTTCTGGGCAATGCTAAGCAATTTATCCTCTGAAGTTATTTATCCAGGTGAAGTGCCTTGAGGATCTTTCTAAGTGGCCTCGATGAAATTTCTTGATGAAATAGTTCTCTTGGTTGTCTTCACTGGACCCTCTGTATAAAATAAGTAATTTTTAATTATACAAATATTACATAAATACATTTTGAAAATCTTTTCTTATACCGAGTATTCTCCTTCTTCCCGAGAGTCAATCCTTGTTATGAAATTAGATGTGCTCATCAAATAATTCTGTGTGTGTGTGTGTGTGCGGTAGAACCTAAGAAATCATATGCATTTTCTATGATAAACACAGGTTGGTTGCATGCAAGGAATGACACCCTACCCACTGTACTATCTCTCCCACTCCAGTCATCATGTTTTTAATTAGGTTATTTGTGACCTTTCTGTTGAAAATTTAAAAAAAATTTGGGTCCCCCAGCTATATTCAGGGGTTACTCCTGCTGGCTTTGCATTCAGGAATTACTCCTGGTGGGGCTGGGGGACCATATGGGATGCCAAGGATCGAACCCAGATCAGTATATGTAAAGCAAATGCCCTACCTGCTGCTGTACTGTGGTTCCAGTCCCTCTGGAACTTTGAGATCATTTTCTTAACATGTCCTGCATACAAGTGATTTGTTGGGTGATTTGTGGCCATAATTTTTCTAGTATGTAGTTACTTTATTTTGTGGTATCCTCTTTTTTTTTTTTTGCTGAGTAAAAGTTTTGAATCTCCACAATGTCCTATCAAGTTTTGAACAGACAGACTTTTGATGAACTAAGAATGATTTAAGAATTCTTTGTTTAACACAGAGTTTCCCGGTGTCATCTTTTAAAACTGGAACTGTCTTGCCTTTTCTATTTTAAGTGTGGGACTCATTTTAAGTTAATTTTTATTTAACACATTAGATAATAGTAGAGATGCAATAATATATTGCCATTTATTGAAACTTGATTGTGTTCTGTTGTTAAAGATAAATATCAGTTTGTTTCTGAAATTTCAGTTCTATTCCAATGAGCTATGTAAAGGTGGCCTCTTTGAAAAGACTAATGAAACTAATGGAATTCCATTAAAACTGACAAAGACAAAGAAGAAAGACCGACTCAAATTACCAATATCAGAAAATATTAAAACAAAAGTAACCTGCAAACTTAAGAGAATTATCGGGAATGCTAATAATAATTTTATAATTATAAGTTCAATAATGGATTATGTGGACCAATTAAAAGACACACTACTAAATCTCAGCCAGAAGAAATAGATCAATTGAGTACTATTATACCTATCTGTAAATAGAAACTCATAATTTTAAAAACATCTAACAGTTCTAAATTCTGTGTGGTTTTCATGGTAAGATTTTTTTAACAATAAAAGAACAGAATTCACACCATTTCCACAAAACTCTTTTCTGGTTTGCTCTTTTCTAAGAGGTTACTTTTGGTTTAATTCCATTACTTTTGTTGCTCATTTATATTTTTTATTACTTTCTTCTGCTAACTTTGAGTTCTACATACTCTGTTTTTCTAATGGCCTGTGTGTGTGGGGAGAACCTTTGATATTTCCACTGGAGATTGTTCTTTGCTTATAATATAGGCATTAAAATTTTTATTTTTAATAAGAACTGCTTTTAATCTGCTTTAAATATTCAATCAAAATATTTTCTGCCATCTTTAGAGAGCTACATTTTGACTCATGCTTATTTATATGAGTTGTTTCCTTTTCAGTTTATTTGATAATTTCTCATATATCCTTTTGGTATTGATTATTATCTTACTTTTGCTGTGATCAGAAAAATATATATTATTTTAATCAAAATGTTTTCAAATTTATTTTTTATAACCAGCCTATGTTCTATTTTATTGAATGCTTCATTTGTACTTGAAAAGAACATATAATTGCAATATTACTGAATGAGTGCTTTTTTTTCAATGTTAATTTGCTCACATTGATTGTCCTGCTGTTTAGGAGTTCTTGCTGATATTTTTTTCTACTTGATCCTTTGATTACTGAGACATGAGTATTGAAATCTCTATGATTATGAAATTTCCTATTTCCACTTTCCTGAGTATCAAATTTTGTTTACATTTTTGGATTATATGCTGTTATTATCGTTATAAAACTATATCATTATGAAACTAATAACTAGTAGTTATTAGTTTGGGGGCCACATATGGCAATACTCAGGGTTTATTCTTGTTCTGCATGTAGGGGTCACTCCTGGCAAGGCAGAAGGGGCCATATGGGATTTGAGGATTGAATCGAGGTCAGCGATCAGCAAGGCATGCTCCTTTTCTGATGTAATATCTCTCAACTCCCCCTACCCCCGATTTTAAAGGAAATTGAAAGTCTATTTATGTTTATGCTGAGGGCTCTGTGTCTTTACGACAAACTGAATTTTTTATTCTTTTGTACCCTTACTGTTTTTTCTTGTCCCAAAGTCTACTTTCTTTTATATTTGAGTAGCCCTCCTATAACTAACTTGGTGACCAAAGGGAGAAGGGAGAAGGAAGAAAAACTTCCCAGATTAAAAGCGCTTTTCTTTTCTGATTCCTCTGATTTGCAAAATATATTCTCTGGATTATCTAAAAGTCCTAGAAAAATGTAGTCTCATGACTGACGCTTGCTTAGGAGCACCCCAGGAGAATAAAAGAAAACTAGGGGCTAGTGAGGCAGTATAGCGCCTTTAAGATGGTTGACTTATAGTGATCCCTGGCACAGTTTATCAACCCCAGAATACCCAGGAATAACCCCTGAGTACAGAACAGGAAGCACCTCCTATTGTGACAGAACCCAACTCCCCAAAATGAGAGAAATAAAAGAGAGGAGAGAAGAGACAGACAGACAGAGAGACAAAGAGACAGAGACAGAGAGAGTGTCACAGAGAGACAGAGAGACAGATACAGAGAAACAGAGACACAGAGAGAGACATAGAGACATAGAGACACAGAGACACATAGAGACAGAGACATAGAGAGAGACAGAAAGAGACAGAGACACAGAGAGAGACTGAGAGATAGAGACAGAGAGAGACAGAGAGACAGAGACAAAGAGAGAGAGAGAGAGAGAAAGAGAGAGCTTAACAACTGAACCAGACTTCCCCACACCCACAGAGTCTATTCCCACAGGAGGGATTTATCTGGAATGGTTTCTGATTTTTTCTATTTGTATTATAGGTAGTATGACTACAGTAGCGATAACTTCTTTAGTTTTATTGCTTGGTTTACTACTTCTTCACCACCAAAGTGCCCAAGGCCTTCTACCACTATACTTACATCATTTTAAGCCAGCTCTTTCATCCTGTTCTTACCCCACCACTTGACAATCTTTTGTTTTATGATTAGAAATCAAGGGGTTGTCATCATTCAGTATTTTCAATTCATGATTTTGTTTTTCTATGCACCAAATAGATGATCTTCGCTCACATATGCCCAGATCATCTAAATGCTTTCTTTTTAATTCCAGACATTAAAAAATCTTAATTCTGCCTTTATAATGGTTAATAGCTTAATGCACATGTATAGTGTGTGTGTGTGTATGTATATATATTATACCACCATGAGATATACAGTTACAAAACTGTTAATGATTGGGTTTAAGTCATACAGTGTCCAGCACCCATCTCTTCACCAGTGCACATTTCCCACCACCAATGTCCCCTGATTCCCTCCCCTCTCCCCCCAACCTGCTGCTCTTCTCTCTCTCTCTCTCTCTCTCTCTCTCTCTCTCTCTCTTCTCTCTCTCTGTCTTCTTTACACATTGTGGCTTGCATACATACATTTAGAGGTTATCAATATATCCCTTTGACTAAATTCAATGCTCAGTTCTAGGCTTGTATTACCATTTCCAACAATTATTAGCACACTGGTTCCTTCTCTGTCTTAGATAACCTCTGACTCCCACACATTTGCAGTAGATTCTGATTGTACTTGCTGTGTAGTCTTGAGATTTAAGATTCTATAGAGTTTTTGTAGGATTAAGTGAGAAAGGGAAAATGGACCCATGTCTACCACTCATATTTTATGTAATAAGGTATTTTTATATGTATGGTATATTATATTTTAATTGAAATCAGTGGAAGGGTAATTTCTTACCTAAGGTTTAATCTCACTTTATTTTCCATCATTTCACAAACCATATTTTCTCTCTTATTCTTTCCTATCATGGGTAACTTAGACAAGTTTCTTCCTATTATTTATTTCTTTTTTTTCAAAAAACTAATGTTTTATTTAATGAAAGACCCATTATTTACAAAGTTACTGATAGTTGGGGTTTTAGGCGTATATTTGAGCATCAATCCCACCTCCAGTGTCAATTTCCCTCCATCAGTGTTCCCATATACCATTGTTCCCATACATCTCCCCACTCTCTATCCTCTCCCACCACCTGCCCCCATGACAGGCACATTACAAAGTTCAATGGTTGTAGCTGTAGTTTAGATCTCATGTTTTTTTTAAACATTTATTATACCACCGTGAGATAAACAATTACAATGTTGTCCACGTTTGGAGGTTTCGGTCACACAGTGTTCCAGCACCCGCCCTCTACCAGTGCCCATCACCCACCACCAATGTCCCCAATTCCCTCCCCCTCCCACATCCTGCCTAAATGGCAGGTTCTTTATCTCCTCTCTCTCTCTCTCTCTCTCTCTCTCTCTCTCACTCTTCCTTCTCCTACACATTGTGGGTTGCACTACATGCACTTAGAAGCCATCATTTGCATTTTTTGTCTGTATTTAATGCTCAGTTCTATGTTGGATCAGACCTTTTGACATTTATTCACACATGTTCCCTTCTCTATCTTACCTTTTGGTAAGATCACCTGGTATATTTATGTCATGCAAATAAATGCAGTCATTCTATGTCTCTCTCTTTACTTCTGACTAATTACACTCCAACATGATTCTTTCCGTGTCTATCCATTTATAGGCAAATTTCATAACTTCATTTTTCCTGACAGCTGCATAGTATTCCATTGTGTAGATGTACCACAGTTTCTTTATCCAGTCATCAGTTCTCGGGCATACTGGTTGTTTCCAGGTTCTGGCTATTGTGAATAGTGCTGCTATGAAAATAAAAGTGTGGGTTGTGTTTCCGCTGTGTGTTTTTGGCTTCCCAGGGTACATTCCCAGGAGTGGTATGGCTGGGTCAAAGGGGAGCTCAATTTCTAGTCTTTGGAGGAATGTCTATATTGTTTTCCAGAAAGGTTGTACAAGTCGACATTCCCACCAACAATGTATGAGAGTCCCCTTTCCCCCGCATCCACGCCAGCACTTGTTGCTTTTACTCTTTTGGATTTGGGCCAGTCTCTGTGGTGTGAGGTGATATCTCATTGTTGTTTTGATTTGCATCTCTCTGATGATTAGTGATGATGAGCATTTTTTCATATGCCTTTTGGCCATTCGGATTTCTTCCTTGTCAAAGTTTTTTGTTCATCTCTTCTACCCATTTTCTAATGGGGTTGGCTGTTTTTTTCTTATATAGCTGTACCAGTGCCTGATATATCCTGGATATTAACCCCTTATCAGATGGGTATTGGGTGAATATTCTTTCCCATTCTGTGGACTGTCTTTCTATCTTGGTCACTGGTTCTTTCGAGGTGCAGAAGCTCTTCAGTTTCATGTAGTCCCATATGTTTATATTTTCTTCTAGTTGCTTTGTTAATGGTGTTTAGGGTCCTATATTGTCTTCAACGTACTTTATGGAATCAGGTCTGATATTGAGATCTTTAATCAATTTTGATGTGATTTTTGTGCAAGGTGTTAGACACAGGTCCAAATTCATTTTTTTACATGTAGCTGTCCAGTTTTCCCAGCACCACTTGTTGAAGAGGCTTTCCTTACTCCAGTTTGGACTCTTTGCACCTTTATCAAAGATTAACTGATCATGTCTTTGAGGGTGGGTGTCAGGATACTCAACTCTATTCCATAGGTCCACAGGCCTGTTTTTATTCCAGTACCACGCTGTTTTAATTACTGTTGCTTTGTAGTACAGTTTGAGGTTGGGAAAGGTGATGCCTCCCATCTTCTTCTCAAGGATTGCTTTAGTATTCGTGGGGGTTTATTATTCCATACGAATTTCAGGAGTGTTTGGTCAATTTCTTTAAAAGAACGTCATGGGAATCCTTATAGGAACTGCATTGAATCTGTACAAAGCTCTAGGGAGTATTACCATCTTGACAATGTTAATTCTCCCCATCCATGAGCAGGGAATGTGTTTCCATTTCCTCGTGTCCTCTTTATTTCTTGAAGTAGTGTCTTGTAGTTCTCTTTGTATAGGTCCTTTACACACTTGGTTAAGCTGATTCCTAGGTATTTGATTTTCTGCGGTGGGCAGCCCCCGAACCACTCCGCTCCAGGAGAAAGGGCTCCAGCTTTGAGGAGGGACTAAGCCCCACCCAGCGCGCCAGACCTCCCACCTATTATTTATTTCTTTAGTCAAAATTTTTTCTCACCCATTCTATTATTATGGCCATGTTGCAAACTATTTTTGAGTTACCATTAAGCTGTTTGTAATGCCCAACCATTTTCATTATTATGCCTTAATTTAAATAAATTTAATAAAAATTTCTTTCATAGATCATAATCTAGAACTCATAAAAATAACAAGTAAATAAAATTACTTGATGGAAACAAGGAAACGATAGTGAAGTTTGGTTTACTGGAGACTGTGTCTTAGTAGGGCAAGAAAATATTTGATACCAAGCAAATGAAGGACAGATAAGAGTTTTAATTATCAGAAATATGAATCAATAGGTGCTAGGTAATATCAGTACAACTTTTACAACTTTTTAAAGTTATATGAATACAACCTGCCCCTCTAGATATTGCAGGTGTGGCTGTGGTGCCCGGCTGTGTCGGCAGGTGGCAGACAGGAGACTGGCTTATCCACACCCAGGGCTCTGCCCCGTGGGTCCCTGGATGGTTGAGGGTCTGACATAGAAAAAGATTGGGACACCTGGGGTGAACCCAGAGCCATGACAGAGCCTGGCAAGCTACCTGTGGTGTATTCAATATGCCCAAAAACAGTAACAATAGTGGGCCTCATTCTCAATGAATGGAGACATTACTGGTGTCCTCTCAAGCAAACTGATGAACAATGGGAAAACAAGTGGTACAAGTGATAAATATAAATTTGCATAAGAATAAATTTCAGATTATAAAATGTAAGATACTAGGTTGTAAGTTTGAAATTTGTATTAATATAACCTTATTTTTACCATTTAGCTATTTTCAGTAAGAAAATCTAGCTCATCCATAAAAAGTTAATTTCAAATCCAGGAGTAAACTGACTTTTAAAATGCTGGATTTAGATACTCAAACCACACATTTAGCTATCTATGTCACCTTTCTGGCTTGCATTGCTTCTTTTGTATTCATACTTGGGCAAATTCTTTATATGAGGTGCAAAGGTTATTGGAAATTAGAGATTTATAATATTTATTAAAGTAACTTTTAAATATTATTTTCTCCCCAAGTTGTAGTTGAATGTTAAAGGTGCACAATTATTGAATTTTTCTCAATTGATTTCAAATCCCATCTGTGCAAATGACTTTTATTTTTGTTATCCAGGCCTAAGTCTGGCACTGGAAATCTTCATAGCATGGAAAGCAGGAGAAGATAGCAAATCTCCCAGGAAATTTGACGTCATTTGACTCTATGAAATAAGGTATTGGATCTAGAAACATAAAATGGAAGCTAGCTTGTAGGTATGTTGAAAGGATGGTAAAATATGAAAGGAAACCGTTCCTACTTTACAATGTGATCAGAAGCCCATTTTGTGCAAGAAAGAAAGCTCAAAGTCTGGTTTTCTAAAACTCTAACAGTAATTCTCCTGAATCCTGGAGAGTGAGTGAATGTGCGGAGTTTTTGTAGTCACTGCCTTTAACACTGACACGTACACTCAATACGATTCTCCTATAATATTGAATGGCATTTACAGAAGAAAAACCATGCCTCTTTTGCACTAATTGATACCTGCTATATTTTGATATTTATTCAAAAATAAGGTACATAATTCAAGGGAAAACAATTCTCTTTCAAGTTAAAAACTGTGTCAGATATCTTTTTTATGTCAACCTTATTGCAACCACAGAAAATTTGCTTAGAATTATAAACAGAACAGTAAAGAAAGGAAGCTGAAAAGGTGAACAGTTAGGCTTTTTTAAAATCATGGCTTCTCATTTCTTTTCCATAGATCTCATAAACTGGCTCACTGTGGATTATGACATCCAGTTGCTTGTCACAGTCAGAGTCCCTAAGTGAACATCTGAAATATGCCCTCAGAGAAGTACCTCAAGTAAACCATCATTACTCAGCTACTGACAGTGACATGTAGGTGAGAAGCTTGGAGACAAAAATTGCTTCACAAAACAAAGTGTGTTTGTAGGATGGAGTGAGGGCAGTTCTGCTGGGAGCCATTTGTGATTGCTGCTGCAGCAGCTGTATCACCAAAGGAAACTTAGGAATCAGATAGAGAAGGGACCACTATGCCAAAGGAAGTTGGAAGCAAGCACTCTGGGAATGAACTGAATGCTGAAAGTAGGTAAAGAGACAAATCTGATAACTTTCAGTGCCTGTATTGCAAACAGAGAGAGGGGGAAGTAGAGAGAGACAGAGAGAGTAGAGAGAGACAGAGAGAGAGCAGAGAGACATAGAGGGGGAGAGAGAGAAAAGAGAGAGACAGAGAGGGAGACAGAGAGAGAAAAGAGAGAGAGTTGGAGAGAGAGAGCCTTCCATAAAAGGAGGCAGGCGGAAGGGAAACTGGGGACACTGGTGGTGGTAAATGTGCACTGGTGAAGGGACCGAGATGGAACAATGTATGACTGAAATCCAATTATGAACAACCTTTTAACTGTGTATATTATAGTGATTCAATTAAAACAAAGAAGCAAACAAATAAACTTAGGAACCAGTAGTGTTCAGGGATTTAGACCAGTCTCTGAGCTGACTCTGAACATCAGGATGATGTTAAGCACTTGAGAAAAAAATTTCAGAGTCTAAATTAGTCATCAATATCCTTAGAATAAGAAGAAAAAGATAGATAATGAAACAAATGCTTTAACATTGTATTAAAATGTAATATGAATAGTTGGCATAGCTATCTTTAGCGGTCTCAGTACACCTTTGACTTACAGCTTTCAAAATGTTCTTTCCTTCCTACCAGTCTTCCCACTCTCTGACAATCTCACCTTTCCCCATTTCTTGCTTTGGGGGAGACAAGGGACCTTCGTGTGATTGGTAACATTGAAGTTTTTGGTTTTCTCAGCATAGTACACCACAGGTTTTTCCACTGTTGTCTCCTCAGAAACCTCTCATAATGCACACATTTCCATTTGCTTTTTCATCCAACAAATATAAGATTACTGCTCATGAAAAGATTTCTCTTTTAATTCAAAAATTGCATCCTAGATTGCTATTTCTTTGGCAAATATAGGACAATAATTTTAGAGGATAATATTTTGTATTCGGCATTCTGGTGATCATATGTGATGCAAACTATTTATTAAAGGATCAGTTTCCCTGTAATTCCCCCTGCACCCCCGCCCCCAATTTCCTCAAAACTCAGAATGCCAGATAGAGCACTTGGTGGGGAAGAAGTTGAGGGTGGGAATCAGTTGGGCTTGAACTAATGACCTTAGATATGCAAAGCATTTACCTATATCCTTGACCCTAGAACCATTAAGATAGTTACCTGCCCTAGATAAAATTTTAAATGCAAACAACTTTTAAATTTTTAACCACAAGTATCACTTGAAAACATGATTGTGGTAGCTGTCCTGCTACTATTCCCACCCTTTTCAGTCTTTCTGCTAAAAGTAGATAATAAATGAAGTTTTTCTCTGAAGGATTAAACTCAAAATTATGACTGGATTTTTTTCAGCAGGAATATTTGTGATTTTTATTTTAAATATTCATATTGATGTGCCTAATTTGATACAAGACCTAAAAAAATTAGTCTTTTTTGTTGAGTTTTGTTTTCAGAAGTTGTATTTGTTTTTTATTTTACATTATTTGATATTATAATCCAACAAGCCATGCAATAGAATAGCTAGGTAAAATAGTTTCTTTTTTGTTTAATTTTTGTTTATTATATATTTTTTTTGATTTGTGGGTCACACCCAGCAATGTCCAGGAGTTACTCCGGCTCTGCACTCAGGAAATAAACCTTATTATACTTGGGAAACCATATGGGATGCCAGGGATCAAATGAAGGTCAGCCACATGCAAGGTAAATGACCTACATGCTGTACTAACGCTGCAGCACCTGTTCATTAATTTTTTACTGTGTGTCACACCCAACAATGCTTAGGGGTTACTTATGGCTCTGTACTCAGGAATTACTCCTGGCAGTGCTCAGGGTACCATATGGGATGCCGGGACTGAACCCAATGTGGCCATGTGCAAGGAAAACACTCTACCTGCTGTACTATTGCTCTGGCCCTATTGCTCATTCAATTTTATAGAAGACATTCCCAGTGGTACGCAGGGCACCAGGTCTAGTTGATTGCTAGGAATCAAATGGGGCCATGTTGGGCAGTGCCAGGGATCAAATGACAAAACCCATGTCAGACATCATAAAACCTCTACCACTTAACTCCCTAGACAAAGATATATCGATTATATAAATATAATATATATGTATAAATATATTATATATGTTTCACAAATATATGTATATATGTGTATATATAAATATAAACATATGTGTATATATGTATATATGTTCCTGGAGCAAACAGATGCCCTTGGGCTCTACTAGCATGAGACAGGACATGGAGATGTTACTGGGGCCCGCTCGAGCAAATCGATGATCAACAGGAAGACAGTGATACAGTATATATGTATATATATGTATATATGTATATATATGTATATATGTATATATATGTATATATAGTATATATGTGTATATATGTATATATATATATATATATATATGTATATATTCCAGGGTTACCCTGGTCTATGTTTGGAAATCACTCCTGGTATGCTGTGATATCGGGGATTTGAACTGAGATCAAGCCAGGCAAACCTTACTTCCCATGTTACTTTAGACCATATATCTTAATACTTAGATGTGTTACCAATTTAGGAAATTGTGCATTCAGATGGAGATTTGATGGGCTTCCTGCTCTATAGAGATTTATTGTGATTTTATATATTTTTTATGAAATACTGTATCATTTATATATTTTATTATACCAGTGAGCATACAATTACAAGTGTTATAATTGGTTTTGGTTACAGTATTCCAGGACCCTTTTTTCTTTGTTGCATCTCTCTTGTTTACTCCTTGTGGCTAGCCTACAGGTATTTAGAGGTTATCACTCTTTGTGGATATTCAATGGTGAGTTTTAATCTGGATTCATTTATGTAATGCTGTGATTCTATATCTGTTTTCGATTTGACTAATTCACTGAGATGATAGCTCCATGGCCAATCCATTTGCAGGTAAATTTCCCAAGTTCATCTTTTCTGACAGCTCATATTATCTTCATACTTAGATAGTCCACAGTTTCCAATTTAGCCAATCCTCTGTTCTTGGGCATTTAGGTTGTTTCCAGATTCTAGCTATAGTGATAGCCAGGTGATAAAGTAAGATAGTGTTTTGATATGTGTTTTTGGGTCTCCGGTATATTCCAGGAGTGCTATTGCTGGATCAAAGGTAGCTCAATATCTAGTTTTCGGAGGAATGCCCATATTGTTTTCCAAAAGGGCTGGACCAGTCGGCCTCCACCAACATGGTGAGTCCTTTTTTCTCACTATCATTTTTGACCCATAGTGCTTAATCTATAAAAATCCTTGTTCTTTTTCAGTGAACTTAAGGATTTGTGATGGACAGTAGATAACTTTAGAAATATTTTCTTATGTATTTTTATATTGCAGGTTAGAAATTGAGTTTACACAGTTGAACAGTTTGATTCAGCATATAATTATTAATACCCAACACGAGAGCTGATGAGACAGTGAAGATAAATAGTCCCTGAGGACAGGTCTGGGGGTTAGGGGTAGGATTATTAGGAAAGGACATCTGTATTGTATGCTGGAGTTATTATTAGGATTATTAGGAATGGACCTCTGTATTGTATGCTGGAGTTATTATTAGGATTATTAGGAATGGACATCTGTATTGTATGCTGGAGTTATTATTAGGATTATTAGGAATGGACATCTGTATTGTATGCTGGAGTTATTATTAGGATTATTAGGAAGACATCTGTATTGTATGCTGGAGTTATTAGGATTATTAGGAAGACATCTGTATTGTATGATGGAGTTATTATTAGGATTACTAGGAATGGACATCTGTATTGTATGCTGGAGCTATTATTAGAATTATTAGGAATGGACATCTGTATTGTATGCTGGAGTTATTATTAGGATTTGTAGGAATGGACATCTGTGTTGTATGCTGGAGTTTGTGATTTAATTTTACTCTGAAGTAAAATTTGATGAAGATAAATTATTGTTTCTCTTCTTAATGTTGCAAACATGTTCTTTTATCTGAAGCACTCACTATCTACTAGGTATACTACAGTGTACATAGGACTTAACTCACTTTATCCTTTCTTTTGTGTAAGTCTAAGTACTCCCAGAAGCAGATGCTAAGATGAATAAACATGCAAGCATTTTGCTAGGAGTAATACCTATGAGAGTAAAAAAAGGGATCTTGGAGAGAGTGGAAGGCAATTTCAATTTCACCTCAAGAGAAAGCAAGAGAAAGCAGATTAGAATGAAGTATTCTTGATTACCAGTATTCCATGGAGGCTAAGGAAGTTTGGCAGGAAGTTCTTGAATCAAAATAGTCATGTCTTCCAGAAATGGGTCTGCTCTTTTATGCGTCCTGTGTCCCATCATGAGCAGGAGAAGTCTGGGTGAGGGGCTGCCTTGGAGAAACGTGGTGGGTCTCAGGCCCAGCTGCCAGGACACGTGCTCAGTCCATCAGTTCTTCTGCCTGTAGTTGCAGCAGCTCTTTTTTCCCTAGGTGAAAAGCAAGGCAAAGAAAAATTAAGTAATTTTCCCAAGTTAGCAACTATTAGTGACGGAGCCAAGAATTCTAACACATACAACCTAGTTTTGGCTTCTTTGCTCTTAATAACTATATCAGTTCTCAAGGTTATACTTTATTAGTCTATGGTACTAATAAAACAAATAAAAAAACCTTTTACAAATGATTTGCATATTATGAAGCACCATATGAAGATATTGAATTGTAATTCTTAGATTTTATCCTGCTTAAAAGTCACCCCAGGGACCTATTGAAGATTTAGATGAATAGCTTCTCTTTCTACAGACTGGCTCAGTAACTCTGGGCTGAGGCATCGGGATTTAAATTCTGATGGGACATCTTTAGTGAGCCTTAGCAAATGATCCTTGAACCAGACATTTACAAATAGAACTGTAATGAAAGAAAGAATGCTGGGTTTAGAGGCAGAAAAGAGTGGTTTAAAATCTGATGTGTCCATTTGGAGTGGTAAAACCTCAACCAAGTGGTATAAAGCTGTCAAATCTAGTTTAAAGATTTGTAAATGGAGATACTAATAATAATCCAACCACGGGCTGCACAGATCTTTCCAGGCTGTAGTGATCTCCCAGTGGACTAAACATGCAGGCAGGGCTTGGTAATGTGAAGCCTTGTGCAGCAGCTGGGGGAAGGCACTCTGGGTTCAGACCGTCTCTCAGCTCTAATATTCTCTGTGCCGTCTGAAGGTTGCAGACTCTGGGTATTTGTAGGTTTATTATGTACTTCCTATTTGAGCATATTTGATATCTGTCCTTGAATCCAAGAGAAGGAAAAGAATTTCTTTAAAGCCATCAATAAATCAAGTACTTTCTCTTCAATCCTGGAGTAAGTCATCTTATATCTGTGGAGAGCGTTTTAGGTTTGAGGGCAGCTTGAAAACGGAATCCTTGGGCCGGTGGGTAGGGTGTTTGCACAAGGCCTACCTGGGTTTGATCCGCAGCAGCCATTCATTACCACTGATCCATGTAAAAAAATTAGCCAGTACAGGAAATCAAAGCACATTGACAGATGAAGGAAAACGTCATTTATTGCCTCTACCGGTTTCCTTTGGGAACTAAAGTGCCAGATCCTGCATCCTACATTTCACTCTGGGAGAGCTGATATTCCTGCGCACCAGGAGAGCTGGTCTCTGAGATCAGTTCAAGTGCCCGTGTGCTGAAAATTTAAGATAATGTGATTTACAGTGTGGTATGCCTGTCAAGAATATGTTTTTATCTAGACCAGTTACTTATCAGGGATCTCACATTTTCATTCTTTGTCTTGCTCAGGAATACCACTTTTTCATTGTCTAGCACTAGGCAGGGGCTCATGTTTTCACTCCGAGGATTCTATCCTAGTGCTTTTCTCCTCGACTTGAATCCTTTCTCATTAATTAAAAAAAAATAGTTTTTGCCACAGGCAGCGATGCTTACTTCTGGCTCTGTGCTTAGCGTGGTACTTGATGGCTCTTGTGCAGTGCTGTGGAGCCAACCAGGGTGGGTCACCTGCAGGGCACGTACCTTACCCTCTGTACGCTTTTCTCAGACCTGTTATTATTATTGTTACTATTGTTATTATTATTATTATTATTGTCATCATTATTATTTCTGTTACCTACATCTATTATTACATTTATTCAGAGTTGTTTTAAAATGCTTTTAAAGGGGCCGGAGCGATAGCCCAGCGGGTAGGGCGTTTGCCTTGCACGTGGCCAGCCGGGTTCGATCCTCAGCATCCCATATGGTCCCCCAAGCACCGCCAGGAGTCATTCCTGAGTGCAGAGCCAGGAGAAACCCCTGAGCATCGCGCGGTGTGACCCAAAAAAGCAAAAAAAAAAAAAAAATTAAAAAAAATGCTTTTAAAAACCATCAAGTTTGTTTCCTGGAGTGCAGTCAGGAGTGATTTCTGAGTGCAGTCAGGAGTAATCCCTGAGCATTGCTGGGTGCACCCTCCCCCGCCAAAAAATTCAAATACGCAAATCTTGGTAAGTATGTGTGACATCTAGATTACGATTACACAGTAAACGATCTTTAGTAATTTATTAAAATTAGTAAAATTTTGGTAATTATTTCCTGGTTTATGATAACAGAGTAACCAAACTATTTCATACTGAGGCTTATTTTCAAGAACTAAATTATTACACATTAAGCATTTTTCTGGAAACAAACTTGACCTTGTAGATATAAGAGAAATATTATAATAAATAAATAAAAATAAAATCCAGGTAAAAACTTTTATAAACATTTACTGCACATGTAAAACAGGTAATACAAATTTTTATCAAACTATTTTGGAGAAATTTTCTGTATAGACTAAACGGACTGAGATATATAAAAGTGCATTTATCAACCTTATGATTTTTATACAGGAATTTCCTTTTTATGATTACAAATATCCTTGAATTTATTCTTAAACTGTTTGTGATTAAGTTGGAATGCTTCGATGCTTCTTAATTACTAGAAGAGTAAAATCCCAGGGAGAGTAGCTTTGTTAAAGCTGTTTAAAAAAATGAATCCCTGCTCTCATGGAACAATAGATATTTCCTTTAAGTAGCTGCAAATTTTTCTTTCTTGATGATGCAATATTATGAAGATTTTTTATTTCATAAAAATCAGTTCATTTTTATAATTAATATTTATCTAGAAGGTTAATTTTCACCTTTTATAATTTCAATCAAGTTCCTAGAAATCATCATTAAAGTGTTTAAATCATTGTATGTTGCTTCTCCTGAATTTAGACCTAATGCCAAGCAATTGTCTCTCTGTTCAGGCAGAGCCCTAAATTTCTAATTTTTTTTTTTTTGCTTTTTTGGGTCACACCTGGCAATTTTCAGGGGTTTCACATGGCTCTGCACTCAGGAATTACTCCTGGTGGTGCTCGGGAGACCATATGGGATGTCTGGGATCAAACCCGGCCAGCACCGGCCGGCTGCATGCAAGGCAAATGCCCTACCTGCTGAAGCCCTAAAATTTTAAAGAGATTCTTAATAATTTATTTATAACCATGATGATTTAAAAACATTTTAAAACAACTCTGAATAAATTTACTAATAAGTATAGTTAATAAGTGATATATAGGTATATAGATATTGATATACACATACATATGTCTAAATACAGATATAATACACTATATATATATAATACTATATATATATATATAATATATATATATATAGTGTATACATTGTCAGAGGGTAGGACAAATAGGAATCAGAGCTAGGGGAGCAGAAGGTCTGGTAAAATTTAGTTTGAAGAGCCTAAAATCCTTTAATGGCTCCTGATTGGGCATTCTTGTTTTACAACATTGGGGTGAAATCAAGATCTCACCTTCCTGGCATCATTCCTTTCAAGCATCCTGATGTCCTTTTATGCCTCATCTCTCATCCACAGTACTTGGACTCACACTGACCTTTTGTTTAGATTTTTTGTCCCCTGTGATATTTTCTCAGCTCTCCCAGACAAGGATTTTCATTCCTTTCAACTTACTTAGAACTCAGTTTCGCTGACAGTGCACTACTCTGAATTTTGTCTAAAGATTCTCCACCTTAATTAGGCTGTGTAAGCTTTTAAAGAGACACAGCTTTACTATTATGCTTTATATGTGAAAAAGTAGTTGTTTCTTGAAGATTTACTTGAGTTGCATGAGCTCAACACGGTTGAGATATAAGGTATTTTTTTAGGCAGGAAATTTTGTGTTGTTTAATGAGGGAGATGTGTTCTGAAATATGTGTTGTGTCCTTGCCCGAACCTCACAGAGTATATATGAATATATGTGTTATAGTTGGGGCTCAGCAGGGTCCCAACAGATGTTGGGGTTCAGCGGTGTCCCCTGGTGCTTAGGGCCATTGACTGTTTCCTAAATGGAGGAAGGAACAGAACCACAGGTTCCTTGATAGCCTGAGGCTCATTCACTTCATTCAAGTCTAGTCTGTGCTTTAAATCCTCCCAAAAGATTGGGAGCTGGGAGATGTAAGAGATGATGGACTTTGACCCTAAAACAATGAGAGGGTGTAAAAGGCCCCTCCTTGGGGCAGTCTATTAGGGGACCTCCCCCACAGAGGTAGAATTCTGCCCTGAGGCTATAGACAAGCCCTGGACCAAGACTAAAAATTTTCAGCCAAGGGCTTATTGTTTTCTCCTTTCCTTTGCTGGTATAACATTTTCTTCTTAATGATATTTCTAATCATTTTTTATAAACACAGTAAGAGATATAGACATTTATGAAGGGTGGCTTTTCCTGGGGATATCAGTTGTGAAGATCAAGTTATAAATTGTTTTTACATATTGAACAGAAGTCTAGTTTGGGGGTGACGCCCATGATGCTTGATTTACCCTGGCTCTACACTCAGGAATTACTCCTGACAGTGCTTAGGGGATCATATGGGATTCTGCGGCTGGAACTGATTGACTGCAGGCAAGGTAAGTCCTATCCACTGACTTGCTCTGACCCTGCTGGGTCTGATCCCATATTCACATTGCTCATTAACTACCTAGGAATGCAACTATTTATCTTCGCTAACTTCACTTCTTCATCTAAGACAACATCTATTGTATCACAGTCACTGTATCACTGTCTTCCCGTTCATCATTGATTTGCTCGAGCAGTCACCAGTAACATCTCCATATGACCTGTCTCATGCAAGTAGAGCCCAAGGACACCTGCTTGCTCCAGGAACATAAAGAGCCTCAAACCATTCCATCAGGTCATGGGAATGAGGTCAATAATTGTTACTGGTACCTGGCATATCAAATACGACACGGGTAGCTTGCCAGGCTCTGCCATGCGGGTAGCATACTCTTGTAGTCATCTCAAAATCCAGCATTTATTGATGAACCGCGTGGCCGCTTGCCGCGGTGCGAGCCAGACTGTGATAGGCTGGTCTGCTGGGTGGAGTTCTGACGAGGGGGAAGTCCGGATGTGGAAAATGGTGGTCCTCATGGAGTGGGGGTTCGTCTGGCTTGTTGTGAGGCTCTGCTGGGGTGGCGGGTCAGGGCTAGAACCTGCCATCCCTCCTGGGCGCCTCATGAGTGGCTGGGCACAGTGAGAGCCAGTGGCAGCTCTGCCCCAAGTCTGTCTCTACAACATCTATTGTTATTCTTATTTGCACTTTTGAACTAAATCTGCTCTTTTATATACTACTTATGTTCCAGTCTCTCCATACTTTTTTCTAGCTTATGATCCATTTCTATTTAATTTTGGCAATATTTGGCATTGTGGGGCTTATTCCTGTTTTTGCAGCAAGGGATCACTTCTGGCAAGGCTCAGGGAGCTGCAGATAAAATCCAGGTCTGCTGCATTCAAGGCAGCCTACCCACTGTACTAGCACTCTGATATTTTTTTTTTTTAAGATGTTTAATTTGGAAGACTACTTAAAAGGGACGCCCGGCTGTTTTAAAAAATATTTATCATGACATATGAACCCTTAAAGCTACAGAAATAGACTGCTCTCCTATTTTACTCCTTTCCTGACCATTTAAGGAACCAGTCAGATGCCTGCATTTTAACATTTTTCCAAACTATAGCATTTGTTTGCTGATCATACAAATTTTTTGCCACGGCCCTTAAGAAACCTAAATCTTAGATTATAAAAATTTTCTCATATGCACCGCCAATTTGTTATTACATGTTATTACTGTTTCTGACCCCATCCATTGCTGAAATTTCCTTTAAGTGTCTTATAATTTTGACTGAAACGTGTCTTATGATTTTGACTGAAACTTGATCAATCGACCATAGAGACCATCAGATGATTTCACATCTGAAAGGAAAATAGTAAATATGGTAATTAGTTTATTTCATCTGAAATACCAATACTCATGAGATTATGCTAATTTTAATCATCAACTAATGACAAAGGCATAGCTTAATAAAGCAAAATCGATTTAATTTCATTAGCCAGTTATTATGTAATTAATAAAGAAGCCATTTGTAATTTTATATGATGCTGTATACTTTTAGAACATTATTTACTAGTTTAAGTAGAACATAAGCTACATCTTCTTAATTTAAATTTGATAATTTTTAAAAATGACCATCAGTAAGACATATATTATTTTGCTTTTATGACTCTAAAATGAAAAGTGACAGAATAATCTGAAACAGATTATCATAAATTTTTAAACAGCCATTGGCATCTGCTCAGTTGATAACTGTTAAAGGATATGCTGATAAGTATAATTCAATGCCTCTTGCTTTTATTTATTTATTTATTTATTTATTTATTTATTTATTTATTTATTTAGCCTTTATTGTCACACCCAGCAATGCTCAGGGTTTCTCCTGGCTCTGCACTCAGGAATTACTCCCGGCAGTGCTTGGGGGACCATATGGGATGCCAGGGATCGAACCGGGCTGGCATGGGCCAGCTGCGTGCAAGGCAAACGCCCTACCCGCTGGGCTATCGCTCCGGCCCATGCTTTTTTTTTTTAAAAGGCTTTTGAAAAGAAGTATAAGGTTCAGAGTTAAATTGAGTAGTTAGTTCAGAGATTTACCAATTATCCCCTTCCTGCACTTGTCTATTGTCAATTCTCTCCACTTGCGTAGTGCATTTGTAGCAATTGATAAGCCTATATATTGCCTACGGAAAGTCAATGCTTTGTATCAGGCTTGGTATTGTACATTATATGGTTTGGACAAATGTGTGGTATCATGTGCCTATCACATGAAATATTTATGCAGCTCTAAAATCTTCTGTGTTCTGCTTAGCCACCTCCCCCCTCCTCACAACCTCTGCATTGATGATCTTTTAAATGTCTATAATTTTGCCAACTCTGGAATGCTGTGTAGTTGAAGTCATACTGTATGAAACCTTTCCAAGGAGCTTAGTGGGTCAATTGATCTCCTAACTCGACCCTAGTTCAGAAACATCTTGGTGTCAGAAGAAGTGATGCAGCAGAAAGGGATTTTATGTAGCTGTTAGTATTGATCATTAGACATTGTGGTGGCAGGTAATGGCTCTTACAGATGTTTATGCCCTAATCTCTGCCAAACATAATTTTATTACCTCTTATGACAAGGAAACTTTACAGATAAAATATATGGAATTTCAGGTAGGGAGACCATCCTGTTTTATTAAAAGTGCCACATCTATGTTTGAAAATTATTAAATGTGGTGATCTTCATCAGAATAAACAAAATCGACCCCAAGAAAATGAAAGATACATAGTTGTAGTTAACATGCAGGGAGGAGGGCTTTAAGCCCAGGATTGTGGGAGGCACTAAGAAACTTGAAAAGGTAGTGAAATAAATTTTCTTCAGGAGCCTCCTCAATGGAGCATAATCTGAAAAAGATCAGTGGGTACTGTGTCTGTTTCTTTTTTTTCTTTATTTCTTGTTTAAACTTTTTTTTTGGGGGGTCACACCCAGAGATGCTCAGGTATTGCTCCTGGCTTTCCACTCAAGAATTACTCCTGGAGGTACTCCAGGGTCCATATGGAATTCGGAGACTGAATCCAAGTCTGCAATGTGCAGTTCTCTACCTGCTGTGTTATGGCTCCAGCCCAGAACTGTCTGCTTCTAATCTACGGAGTTGTAACATAAATTTATGTCGTTTTAGGCCATCAAGTTTGTAGTAATTTGTTATGATTGCCATAGAAAGCTAATGGGGATTCAAATTCCTAGGCATTTTATGCCTGCTGCTTTCTGTTCTGATGTGCAAAATAACTCCAGTAGTATGAATTCATTCTCCAAAGATCATTTGCAGCTCTAGGATTTTGAGGAAATAGTATATTAAAGTAAAAAGAGCCCAGGACTGTTGAACTAGTACAGTGTTAGAAGTATTTGCTTGTGTGTGACTGACCCTACTTCCACAGATAATCCTCTCAGCATACCAGGAGTGATCTCTGAGAACAGAGCCAGGAATAAGCCCTAAGTATAGTCAAGTGTGGCCACAAACATAAAGTAAATACATAAATAAAGTAAAAGAGCTCAGAAGTGGTAAAAAGAGACCTCAAGTTATCTGGAGAACTGTTAACATTGTTTTCTAACTCCTCAATAGTTGTGAAAGGAAGGAGGAAAAGAAGAAAAGGAGAAAGAGAAAGAAGGAGGGGAAATGTGTCCATAATTAGAGAGGTTGAATATTAAAAAGCTGTTGTCAGGTCTGAACATATTAACAATTAGTATCAAACATTATTTGGCAATCAAAACATCTGTCATAAAATGCTTTCCCTTTTTTCAGGTTCTGCAAGGAGTTAATTTAGGAAAGTAAAAAGTGTTCTACAAACACACATAGTAAGAAACACAACTTTAAATCTAGGACTTAGCTGTATAAATCCTCCAGAAATTTAACAGTTCTTTAGAGAATTTCATTGTATTCTGAGTACCTGATTTATAAATGCTCTAAGTATCAGCTAGAGAATTCATTCTGGGGAGCATTTCGTTTGCTTGGCAGAAAGCAAACAAAACAAAACTACCATAAACAGAAATGGAGTAGCCCTTGGAAGTACATGTTTTGATAAGCCAAGATCAAGCAAAATTGCCTGAAGGAATATCTTTCATTTTCCATGGTTATCCTCCCTTCCTGCTTTCTCTTTTCCTGCCTTTTCTTCCTGGACCAGAATCCTAAATGGATATCTTTTCTTGTGTTTACAATAAGATATATGTATGTATACACACACACATATAAAATCTTGTATCACTTGTCTTCCTGTTCATCAATTTTGCTAGAGTGGGCACCAGTAATGTCTCCATAAGTTGGGAATAAGGTCCTGGATGGTTGATGGTCTGATATAGAAAAAGACTGGGTTCCCTGGGGTGAACCCAGAGCCACAGAAGAATCTGGCAAGCTACCCCTGGTGTATTTGATATGCCAAACAGTAACAATAATAGATCTCATATATATATAATCTCATCTATCTATCTATCTATCTATCTATCTATCTATCTATCTATCTATCTATCTATCTATCTATCTATCTATCTATCTATCTATCTATCTATCTATCTATCTATCTATCTATCTATCTATCTATCTATCTATCTATCTATCTATCTATCTATCTATCTATCTATCTATCTATCTAATCTATATATCTATCTATGTCTCTCTCTCCCCCTGTCTTTTTCTTTCTCCCCTCTCATTTTTTGGGTCACACCTGGCAATGTTCAGGGTTAGGCAATGCTCAGGTTTACTTCTGGCTCTTTGCTCAGGAATTACTCCTGGCGGTGCTTGGGGGACCATATGGGATGCCAGAGATCGAACTAGGTTTGGCCGGGTGCAGGACAAACACCTTACCTGCTGTATCGCTCTGGCTCCCCAAAGGTTGAAGGTTTTAGCTTAAGTGATAGAGGTTCATGCTAGAATCTTGAGGCAAAAAACAAGTTGTCCAATGATAGAAGGTGCGAACGGGCATTTGCCTTGCAGGGGGCCAACCGGATTTGATCCTGGGCATCCCATATGTTCCTCCGAGCACCACCAGGAGTAAATCCTCAGTGCAGAACCAAGAGTAAACCCTAAGCATTTCCAGGTATGACCCCCCAAAGCAAAAACAAAAAAACAAACAAAAAACCCTTCAATCTTTAAGTTTGTTCTCCTAAGAGGCTCAGAATGAAAGCAAAAACCACATACCTTTTGGCTTAGGGATGCACCCTGTTTTGCTGACAGCCTTGCTCTATTAGCATAATACCTTTTGGCTCTTGTAAAAAAATTACAGGAAAAATAATTGCACAAAAGCTGAGGAAAGAACAGAATTTTCCTGCTCCTAAATATGTTATCTACTTTCCATCTTTCTCACAGTAGTTTTAATTTCTTTATACCCCTGGGTGATGGTGACCAGGCTGACTTGAATTCACTTTTTGCTTTTGAAATATTTATGCTCTATTTTAATGCTTCAAATATAAATGGACCTCCATTTGGATTTCACTTTTCTTTGCCACCTGCCTAATGGTACCAACTGCCCTCTAGGTTTGAAAGAATTAGTTACATCCACCATTAGTTTTATCACTTTATTTTTCCTGTATGGTCTGAAAGATACTTAATTGCAGGAGTCAGCCATGCCCTGAACATTGGGGACAGCACTACTGATTACGCCTTTGAGGGCTGGCCTATTCAGTGAAAGTAGAGGCAGATAAGAAAATCAGGTCCCATTTTTTCAGGACATTGTATTAGTTTTTTTTTAATGAATATTTCTCCATCAGGACTTTTTTTCTGCTCTAGGACAATCAGATTTAATAAATTTTGTAGCTGAGTGAGTCTACTTGGGTAGTGAGTCCATTGGCTTTCCTTGAAGACCAAGGCTGTGTCTGGTGTAGTTCTGTGTTTATTACAAACCAGAGGATTGTAAGGGGTGGAAGATGACTTTTATTTCCTTCCTGTGGAGCAAGGTAGAAGACTACCATTTCTGACTTTGACTTAGCAAGAAAATTACCTGATTACAAAAAGTGAATGAATTGATTTTTATATAGGTCAGAAGGCCAAAGATGATAAGATAGAGAGGGAAAAGCAGAGGAAGTATGGGATAAGGGATAACTCTGCAAATTAAAGAGTTCTTTTTTTTAATCCCAAACCCACATCTGCTTGAAAGTACAAAATCACAGGAGGAACTGGAAACTGTCACATCTGATTAATTATGTAGGAGGTAGAGAGAGGTTGTATAAGTTATTTAAAATTGCACAGCTAATCTTAACTACTGTATTATATGGACTCTGACATATTGGAATATTTTAACGTCTTTGTGGAGAAGGGCTCTAGATAGTATTATTGAACATGAACGCTCTTATTTCAACAAATCTTTACTTAGGACCAAATGTCCATGATACTGGGTTGTCTTATTTGCTAGAATGTATCCTGAAAACTGAAAAGTGCTTCTTTTCTGTTCTACACATATTAAGAGAGGTAAACTTTTTTTTCTTATCTTCTCAGGTTTCTTGGGTCTACTATTTTTTATAAAGTGCACAAACTGGGAATTTGGATTATTAAAGAGACAGGGTCTGAAAATAGAAATTTAATGGGAGGGAAAGAATTATGTAATGAAACAATACAAAAATTAGAACAAATATTTAGTAAGAGCAACATGATACTATGACTCAACAATGTAGTCATCTGACTCAACAAGCAAAAAATAAGAATACCTATAATGCTGGAATTGCCAGCAATTATGTATCATTGCCAAAAATTATGTTTCTTTGTACAGGAAGAAATCAAAGTATTTCAACCAAGAAAATACTCTTTGTAATTATTTTTATGACTGATTATTTTATAAATTAATACAGATATTTCATGAATAATGTAACTGCAGTGTTACTAAATCAGTCAAACTTAGTGGCAATGGTTGGCTTTAATAGAATTGCTCAGTTCTACTCAGATATGACCTGAGTATATACTTATATTATTAAGAGAACAGTTTCCGCCTTTCAAGAGGAAGAGTGTTGAATCATAAAAGATAAAGTCATATGAAAAGTATAGGAAAGTAAGTCTCTTGGGTTCCTAATACAGCTATTTATTCCTTTCTCAAGATAGAATTTTTTTTGTATCTAGCGTCATAAAACACTTTTGCCTCACCATAGTCTTCCAAATCATTATTATATATTTCTTTTCATAAATCTTTGCATCCTTCTCTGAATGCTGGTGCTGGTTTTAAAAATTGTCCTTTCACAAATTACTCTTTTGGTGCTCCAGTATCTGAGGAGCATTTTTATCATGCATGAGCCGTTTTACAACTTACTTATTTTATATTTCAACATATGTCATAACTGAATTTCTATAATCAGTTTTATACTATGTAGCTTTGATTATTCAACCCGTATCTCACATGATGGTAATAGGGATCTGAAGTATAGGAGATACACTTTAAAAAATTTTATTTATTCATTCATTCATTCATTCATTCATTCATTCATTCATTCGAAATTGAACTCCCATTTGAACCAGCCATACCACTCCTGGAAATCTACTCTGGGAAACCAAAAATACACAGCGGAAACACCATCCCTACTTTTATGTTCATAGCAGCATTATTCACAATAGCCAGAATCTGGAAGCAACCAGAGTACCCAAAAATCGATGACTGGATAAAGAACCTTTGGTACATCTACACAATGGAATACTATGCAGCTGTTAGGAAAAATGAAGTTATAAAATTTGCCTATAAATGGATGGACATGGAGAAGATTATGTTGAGCGAAATTAGCCAGAAGGAGAGAGACAGATACAGAATGACTGCATTTATCTGCATAACATAAATATATATGTACATATTAAGATACCAATATCCAAGGTCAAGTGAAACATATATCAGGAGGTCTTGTCAAAGGTGGAAATTATCACAAACATGTGAGAGTCAGAGGCTAGGTAAGACAGAAAATGGAACAGTGTGCTAACAATTGTCGAGGGTACTAATGCCAACCTAGAACTGAACATTAAATAGAGGCAAAAAGATACACATGACAACCCTTTAATGTATGTTCTGTAATCCATAGTCTGGAGGGAAAGGAAAAGAGAAAGAGAGAGAAAAGGGAAAGAAATAAAGAACCTGCCATGGAGGAGGGCTGGGGGGAGGGGGGGAACCGGGGGCGTTGGTGGTGGGAGATGGGCACTGGTGGCGGGATGGGTGCTGGAACACTGTATGACCAAAACCCAAATATGAACTTTTTAATTGTCTATCTTTGTAATTATAAAAATAAAAAAATTTAAAAAAAAAAAAATATTTATTTATATTTATTTATTTATTTATTTATTTTTTTTATTATTTATTTATTTTTTGACAATTACAAAAATGTTCATGTTTGGGTTTCAGCCATACAGTGTTCCAGCACCCACCCTCCACCAGTGCCCACCTCCCACCACCAATGTCCTGATACCTTCCCCCTCCTCTAGCCTGCCTCCATGGCAGGTTCTAAAGGAGAATACATTTTGCTACTGAGGATTCAACAATGGGAACACTTCTAGCCCTCTAACCTTTTAGTGAATATGCCAGTCATTTTGTCTGGGTTAAGCAGGGTAATTCTTTTTTTTTTTTTTAATTTTTTATTATACCACAGTGAAACATACAATTACAAAGGTGATCATAATTGGTTCTTGGTAATACAGTATACCAGCCCCATCCCTCCACCAGTGCCCCATTTCCACCACCAATGTCCCCACCCCCTCCTGCCCACCCCCATGCTGCCTTAATACAGGTACCCCAGTTTCTTTTTCTCTTGTCTCTCTTGTCTTGATCTCTCGCCTCTTCTTTTACACGGCTAGCCAAGCAGGGTAATTCTTACAAAGGATTTCATATCTTGAAACACTCCATCTTAAACACTGATAGGAAGTTTGTTGGAGTAAGGGGGCTTAAGACTTTCCTAATGGAGCAGTCAGTAGGTACAGGATAAGAACATACGCTGCTCAGGAAAGGATGGGGAGTTCAACTAAAGAATAGTGTGAGAAGAGTGAGATTAGCGTTAAAGATTAAGTACATTGTGAAAGATCTTGAAAGCAATGCTAGATGACATAGAATTTTCTGAATGAAGACTTTTAGGTGAAAGAATCATTTGGTCAGGACCCCATGAAGATAAAACTGAAAGGAAGTGAGACCAGAAGTACTATAGGCTTCTTATTTAATCAGAAGAATGTGAATTCTTGTGTTTTGACATCTCAGCAAATCTCTAAGTTCCCCGTGCATATATCAAACCTTATTTTTTTTGCTTCTAGCACAATTTTGTATATATGATACACATATATGCTCATATTTGTATACTCACACAAAGAAACATGCTTGCTTTATCATTGAATTAGGATTCCAACTCTACTTATGATTTATTTGTACAATGTGGTCCTGACATAGTGAACAGCATAGCTATGTAAAACTGTCATTTTGAACCACATGGAAATGATTACTTTATGAATCATAACATAAAGATGTAACTTGATGCTTTATTTGGTAGCCAAATGCTCATAAGTTTGTATATCAATAGCCCTATCTTTCTGGATCTTCATTATAGTAGCTTATTGTTTTTGTGATTTGAACCACACCCAGGGCTTAGTCCTGGCTGTGTGTCCAGAGGTTACTCCTGGTCTTACTCTGGGGACAAAATATGATGCTGGGATTGAACCAGGTTAGCTTCATGCAAGGCAAGTGCCCTACAAGCTATACCCTCTTCATCCTCTATTATATTTGAAGTTTTATGTTCTCTAAGAATTCATGGAAATAGAAACAAGGGATACTAATATTGTTTCACTTAAATTTAAAAATTTTAATTATGTCTAATAATGATAGACTTAATGTATTGAGGACTTAATCATGGCAGTCACTTTTCTATTATACTTTTTGAATACTTTTTCATTTAATTTCTGCACAAATGTTGTGAGGCCTGTGTTACTCTATATTTATTTGTGAGGGTCACACCAGGCAATGTGGTATCTTTTTTTCTGTCTCTGTTATCACTCCTTTCAGTATTTAGGGGACCATATGCAGTGCTAGTGATCAGATCTGGGTCAGCCCTTTTGCAAAACAAGGGTCTTGTTCTCTGTATTATCTCTTTGATTATGTGTTGTCCTTATCTCATTTACAAATGATATTGGGGCACAAAAATTTAAATTACTTATACAGGATCACATTATGAGAGGTAGAAGAACTTTTGACCTATTGTTTCTGACCCGACTTGTCACAGGCTCTTCACTACAAAAAAAAATAAAGGAACAGGTAGATTCAGTGTATTGCTCATGAGACTAGACACTAATAATTAGCATTGTGAATTTTGTGGCACTCTGGACAGGCTTCTGGGACATGTGAATGATGAAAGAAATTATAAAAAGTGGGGCCAGAGTGATAGCCCAGCAGGTAGGGCATTTGCCTTGCACGTGGCCGCCCTGTGCCGGCCTGGGTTCGATCCCCGGTATCCCATTTGGTCCCCTTAGCACCGCCAGGAATAATCCCCTGAGTGCAGATCCAGGAGAAATCCCTGAGCATTGCCAGGTGTGACCCAAAAAAGCAAAAAAAAAGTATTTTGATAGAAGAATAAATACTGCTATAGTAATTGTGAAAGTTGTAAATTATTGATCTTTTGCTACATTTCATATAGCAATTATGAAAAATGAAAAAAGAAGGATGTCATTGCAGAGGGAAAAAGACTCTCAACCACAGATCAGAGTTTTTATCTTTGGAGAACAGTTAACTTAGAGTATAAATGTTTTTTGTGGATTGCAGTCTCACTCACTCCCAGGCTATTTCTGGACCTGTTAATAAATTCATAAATCTTCACCTACTGGTTTTTCTTTCTGGTTAGAATCAGTCCAAATGACTCTAGCTTCTTGGGTGTTTATTATCATACTTCAATTACAGAACCAAGGAAAGAATAACTTAACTGTGAAACAATTTGTTTTTCTGATTCTGAGTCTGATAGCCCCATATTTAGGAAAAAAAGCAATTGTATAGAATACATTATCAAATAATATGAGATTGTATGCCAAAGTTTGTGTGAAAAATGTTTTACAAATGGATACACAGTCAGAATGATTAAAAGACACCTTTCCCTCTTCCTTCTTCCTTCTTCTCCTTTAATTTGAGTCCATTTATATTTTCTATTATTAGTGGGGGGAGTAGTCAGATATATAATGAGCTTCATGAAATAGGAAAATATGTAAATTGCTTCTATATTGTAGAGGGTATTTAATTACATCTATTGATCATGTGTCCAGTTTTTCCTTTCTTGTTTTGTTTAGTGCAGTGTTCAGCTTTATAATTGGCATCATTAGAACATTAATGTCTCCTTTCATGAGGCATGCAGTTTGCTGGTCATTAGCTATCCTGATAAATCTGTCAAGGATAACAGACTTAGTAATGCATGTAAACTTACTCACCACAGCAGGGGAGCTGGATTTTTTGTATTAAATCCATCTTTTCTTTAAATGCCATTGGAATGATGATTCAGATGTAAACCCTTTAAACATAAATCAACTGTTAACTACTTAAACCTTGGAAATTGGTCTACCTTTTAACATGCTAGTAAACTATTTCTTAGAAGGCTCAAATGCATGTTGAATACATTATGATTTGTTAAAGACTTGTCACTTTAAGAGTTTCCCAATTCCTCATATTGGGAAAGAACATTCAGATATGGGAAAGTGACTTAGGTCTTTGTGTAGCGAGAGAAATGGGAATGATCCAAGGAACAGCCTTTTTTAAAAATTAGTTTAAAAATTGATTGAGCACTTTATGCTCATTGTTTTGGAGTGAACTATGTCTCTTTGGTCATATCAGTGAAATACCTAAACATTATACTTTAAATCATGTCATTGAAATACTTGGAACTCCCCATGTCTCTTTGTTGCCCTAGCTTACCACAAGTGAGTAAATAAATAGACCAATGGAAGGAGTGCAAAGTGAGGGACTCTAGTTTGGAGTTTGGGCTCTGTTGCAGGACACCTAAAAGCCTAGGCCTCTGCATCTGCCCTGGATTGCCTCCTGCAGGTCACTTCATAGATAGGGTGGTATTCTGAATGTGGCAGTCTTATCTGACCATGTATTCTGTACTGGCTGGTATAAATATTCTCTCATGCTACCATAAGCATCATGGGACTAGCTAGACTACCAGCATATTTGCCTGGCCACGTTGGATCTCTAAGTAATTAGACCAGAGAGAAATGCTGTTTGCCTTCAAGCAAGCAAGCATGGCTCCCCTGATAACTCAAAGGCAAATAAAATACAAAACTACCGTGAAGTAGACAAGACTCTTGTGAAGGCTTGGAGAAATATTTAACTGGCATTAGTATTAGTCTTTGGTACAGAGACATGCCATCTCAGAAACCCCTTCTCTACCCTTTAAAGGCTTTTTCAGGCAGATCTTGGCTCAAGATATTAGGTGAGGTGCTGGGAGAAATTACCTGAGGGCATTTGATCCTTCCTGCCAGGGGAAGTTACATTTAGCTTATAGCCTCTCCCAGCTCTGCTAGGAGGCTTTTAATTAGCTCTGGGTCCTTGTAAACAACCAGATGGTCTCCTGAAGTTGCTCTATAAAGCTATTTTCCTGTTTTCATTTCTAGATATCCCAGCCCGGAATGGGCTGGGCTGGGGAGTTTGGGGGATCCCTAGCTATAAAATAAGCTGTAAGAATAAAGAATCGCTCTCTTTTTTCCCCCTTTTTGCCATTTTGGCTTCCCTTGGTGTTTTGCTTCTCCGTCCTCTCCATTCTCTGTTGGGCCTCAACACGTGGTCGCAGCCATATTGGCCTACACCTGGCTGGTGCCTAGCTGGGAACCCAGAGTCCGTAGGTTTTTCCCTGCTCTTGGATTGTATATTGGATCCTGTGATAGTAAATCCCTTTTAAAACTGCATCGGATTCCTGAGTCTTCATCTATTCCCTGCTGGCTTTGGAGGTAGAAGGGAACTCCGCTTTCGACAGGCTCTCCTATGAGTAGCTCTGTGATGTTGTTGAAATCATACAAGTCTGCTTTGTATTAGTTATTGAGAACCCTGTTTCTATCCTTGGCACTGCGTCCAGTCCCATGAGCACCATCAGGAGTGATCCTATAGAACAGAAAAAAAATTCCTCGAGCATTGCTAGGTATTGCCCGAACACTCCACTTACATAAAATGCTTTAAAACCCCACTTGAGGACTTTAGATAAAATGAATTTAAGACAAAATATAGGGATAAGATCTATGGCAATGGGATAAGGCATGCCAACCTGGCCTGGATTAAAGACACTTAAAATGCATCTAGCCTTAAGCACACTTAAAACTACCCTGTCAGAAAAAATACATCTATAGGTAATATTTAACTAGAATAATTCTCAACATATTGATTCTAAGTGCTCCCGTTTTCATAAAAAATTTCGCTATGTGAAGATAAAATAAGTGAAAATAAATTGAATTACAGTAGAAAAGAAAGAGAAAAGATCTCTAAAGATTTGAGTATAAAAATGATGTAGTTTAGATAGGGCATAAAAATATCAGGGGTGTCAAGTTGTCAAGATTAGGGTGTCATGATACATCGGACATGAAGAACAAGTACATTACTGATTTGGGGAAAGAAAAAGACCAGCCTGGTCATGAAAAGCCACATGGAGAATAGGCCACGTGGCATCTATATGTCATTTCCCCCACTGTTTACAGCTTTGTTCTGAATCTCGTTCTTAGAAATTGTGGCCAGTGACCTTTAAAGGGAATATGAAAAACCAGAATCTAAGAGAGTAAAAATGTGTTTATTTTGAGGACAGGCAAACCAAATTTGAATTGATCAGCCTGTAGAAAAAAAGGGAAAAAATTATATAACTAATCTCCAAGGACAAGATATAGTTTTATATGGAGAATGTGAAGCACTTTCTCTGTGAATAATGACATTGGCCAGAATAAATGAATTTAATTGAAGCAGTGGAGCTATGATTGGGTGCTAGGAAGAATTATATCTTGCCTAAGAGGCTGTAAAATGCATGCAGTGTCTACTGAGAGATGGTACCATGGCTTTATCCCAGGGGACTGCCAAGAAAGAAGTAGGAAAAGGATTATTCTGTTATCCTGAAGGGAAGTGCCCTTAACCGTTTGGGATTATCTTGTTTGGCATTGCTAGCACACTTTCTACAACCCTTCGTCATTCTCTCCTTCGTAGGCATATCTATTCATCTTATAGAATGTGAGGGCCAGAAGTCTTCTTGAGATGGTCCGAGCGATAATTCAGCTGGTAAGGCATTTGCCTTGCACGTGGCGACCCAGGTTCAGTTGCCGACATACCATATGATCCCCTGAGCACCGCCAGAAGTAATTCCTGAGTGCAGAGCCAGGAGTAACGCCTGAGCATTGCCCGGTGTGACCCAAAAAGAAAAAAAAAGTCTTCTTGAGATATAGAAAACAGGCCTCATAGTAACTAAGTGTATGTCAAAAACTTTCTGAGTTCTGCTTTACTGGCTAAAAGACCTTTTTTTTTTTTTTTGTCTCCCTGATCGCCAGCTTTGTCTGATTTACCTGGGATGTGGGTGAGAAGCTACAGTTAGAACTTTTATGGAGTATGAGCTAAAGCTGACTGGCTGTCTTTTTACATCAATTCAAAATTCCCAGAAGAGAGATATGCTTTGGTTTTATTTTTGACAAGTAGTCACCTCAGCTGGACAAATGATCTCAGGTGAAAATGGGCAGAATTTAGAAGAATATATTTGTATGGGTGATATCATGGGATGAATGGTTGTTCCTATCCTTTAGATTCATGCTGAAGCCTTAACTTGTGGTATCTCTGAATAGGACTGTCTGGACATAGGCCCCAGAGGGGTAAAATGAGATTCATAGAGTAGGTCTTCATCTGATCAGACTGGTGTCCTTACAAGAAGAGTTTTGGACACAGAGAATTATTCTCTAAGGAAAGTCACTGCAAGGACACTGTGAAGAGGCAACAGCCATCTGCACGTCAAGAAGAAAAAAAAATCTGTGGAATGACACCTTGATCTTGGAATTCTAGCCACCAGAACTGTGAAAAACTAATTTTTTTTGTTACTTGTCATCTGATCTGTGGTGTTTTGTTATGGAAGCTGTTGCAAACTAGACTTCATGGAACTTTGTGATTTTGTTACCTCTGTTGCTGTGATCAGATAGTTCTAGAACTATCCCTCCCCAGAAGCCCAGCTGTTGCAGACATGGCTTTCTCCCTGCTGCTTCCTCATATTTTTCTACATAGCGCTGTATTACCTGGTGGTGGTAGGTGGGGCGGGGTCAGTTTTCATCGCATTCCATGCTTATGGTTGCTACTAGGATTGGCTTTACCATGTGGTGGGCTTTGCCTTTACATTAGTAGATCTAAACCCATGATGATGAAGTGGTTTTTTTCTCCTTCATCCAAATGGTCCATCTCCACACTAAACTCTGCTTGACATGGGCTAGTAAGACCTGTCCTGAGATTATCTGGTGGTTTAGGCTGACTCTTCTACCCATTGAAGCTCATCTCTGGTGACTCTTTTCATATCTCACTAATGAACCTTTCTAAAGAACTTCACTAATAGTATTGGGTTTTAGGTTAGAGTTTCTCCCTTCTGAGAATTTTTAGTGGGCGTCCAAATCCTGTTTAGTTATGTAGTGTTGTTTTTACATAGACTAGATCTAAAGACAATAAAACTCTCTATCTCCTTTAATCTGTTCAGTCATACTTTTCACTGAAATGCTGATGTGTTTTACTCAGTGCAATATGCAACTATTTCTAGTCAGACTCTAATTTTGTTGTCTTTATCTATAACCACATGCAGTTCTTCAATATGTATTGAAATTCTTCCGTATTTATTGTCCAGTCATTACCTCCCAACTTTGCTGGAAATATTTTCCTTTTCTGAGGTGCTTTTCTCTCTCATCATCATCTTTTTAAATTCTGTTGATCTCTGATGTTCTAGGAAGCAGTGTGATCACTTCATAAGTCAGTTTATCCCTCCATATTGGAGTAAATCCCTTCCTCATGAGGATAATCACACAGTCTCTTAAAAGTTCATTAAGCCTATCTGTGCTCACAGTTGCATTGTTAGTTAGAAGTGTTTAACTTCAGCATCCCCCATGAACCTTCGTGAAATAGGTAACATCTTATTTTCCCTTCTAACTACCCACTCAATGCATTTAAAATAGCAATTAATGTTTATTCAGAATTGACTATGTACTAAGCTGTGTGCCAAGTATCTAATGCACTTTATATCATTCAATAGGTAAGATTGTTTAAATAAAGTCACTACAGCTTAGAGAGGGTGAGCAATTTTAGATTGTTTACAACTGGTACAGGCAGAACTGGAACCCATTTCTCTCTGTCTTCTCAACACGAATAATGCTTTCAGCACTCAATATGCTCACACTGAATTGATCTGGATGCAAGAGCCTTTTCGTTTTAAGGACTCATTTATGTTAAGGTGAACTCATGGACTGGCCTCCCATCAGGATTGCCTTCCTTGCTGCTGCAGCTGCCACAGTTGCAATCAAGTTCTTTCAGTAATTCTCAGCCAAGAATTTTGTCCAATAGAGGCTCAGCGAGATAACAGCCCCCAGAGTGTCATTAAGATTGAGGTGTTTGGCTGTTCTTGGTTTTCAGCGACGCAGTATATGAACAAAGGTGATGTCTTGGTTGCGTTTGCCATGCTAAGGAAAGAACAGCAGAATGTTAATGAGCAAATGAATCATGCTGACAGATGGTCTGCCTGGCTCGGGCTCCTAAACAGACTCTTCCTATCTTGCAAGCTTGAGGCTGTGTACCTATTAGTCTGAAGAGAAGCATTGAAGATACAATTGGTCTTGGATCTAGGGCAGCCTTATTAAAAACTAAGAGAAAAGGCTGGTCTCTGAAATTTTTTATCAGGTTTATCCTGCTTTCCCAGGAGACCGACCCCTTTTTCTGCTATCATAGAAGCCCACCCGCATGTCAGTGAATATAAAATAGATGCTCACATTCTGGTCCCACACCCAGAATGGTTCCCAAGTTACGACTTCACACATTTGCACTGAAAATGGCTACCGCCAACCAGTCAGGTAAGTGCATATTCCAAGGGAATTTGCTGTCCCTTGGCATTATTTCTGTTGGCTCAGTGGGAAGATTCTAATTTGAACCTGGGAAAATTTAGCCTGCCTGAGGATGGTGGGCTGGTGTTGATTTTTGTTACTGGGCTGTGTGAATTTTTTAAGGCAACCGCATATTCTAGTCAGGCATCACCACCAGAGGTAACTCAAAATCTATTTCCTGGGTGTATGAGTCTAATCTCACACTGGTCGGACTGATAGTGCCATGACATTTAATCTTTAAAACATCTACCTAAGTATTAATGTGATGCATCTCTGTAAGTCTGTCTGTCCTCTGCAACCCTCTCATCTCAGTGGGCACAACCAGTTATGCCTACAAAGAGGCAAACTAGCCATCATCTTCAAGTGTTGTGGATCAGAGCGGGAGAAAATTTTTTAAAAAAATTCTTTAACAGTGTAGGAAAATATTTTTATTTAAATATATTTATTTAGGGAAATGTCAGGGGAGTAGAAGGAAGAGATATGTGTTCAAGAAAGAGCAAGAGCTTCTCCAGAGAGGAAAAAGTTGTGAAAGATTATTTTGATACAAGAAAAAAGAAAACAGTGGTGAAGGTAAAAGAAGATTTAATGTGACAACTTTCTCCCCTCTGTTTTGTGTTAAAACAGAGAAGGCGATAACCTTATTCAGGGCATTCCTCAGCATTGGACAGTTTTAGAATAGGGATTTTATTGACTTTTCACCAGGTCTTTGAGGTAAGACTTATTTATCCATTCACTCACTGGTTCATTCATTCATTCATTTATCCATTCATTTTAAATAAATAAATGAATAGAGGAGAAGACTAAGAACCAAAGTAAGTCACATGGCAAAGTCACCATCTTGTAAATATTGGATTGGGGTTTAGTACTGGTTTATCTGATCCTTATATCCACAACCATCTGGTGTGATGAACTGTCACATTTCTCAATACATTTCTCAACTTTATACACAGTTTTCTCTGAAACAAACCGATTAGGATTGAGAGGAGGTGAAATGTTAGAAGGAATCAATACATTCTCTTTCATTGCAGTGTTAATGGACTGCTCTCTGCCAAACTGCCCAAAGCACTTTGTGCACTCTTAGAATGCCTAAATTTGAAGCTCTTGATCAATATATCCTAGCTCCAGGAGGGAAGATACTTACGCAGAGAAACATCCTCTTGTCTGGACACCTCGGGCATTCATATCTCCTTTGAGTATTTTTTCAGTCAGAAAAGATAATAGCGGTTCAAAGTCAAGCCAATTTCTGGTGAAACCCAGGGGGTGTGATGTGGGATGACATATTCTTGGCATGTTTTGAATGAAGTCTTCATTGGTTGTTAACATTTTAGTCTCTCAAGCCCTGTTAGATTGGGAAATGGGCCAGCCCAATTTGTAAATCTGATGACAGAGCCCTGAAACCAGACAAACTTCTGTTACTCTTTCAGGCCAAAATATTAGCATTCAGTTCTCCAGAGGTCTAGATACAGAAGGCCGAATAATCATCAGAGGCATATCCTGAGGCTTCTACTTAGCCAGTCCACAAAGCTTGACTGCCTTCGCTCATGCTAGTTCCCTCAGTTCAAGACATTGCAAGGAATCCCAAAGAGAAATGGATCATTTTAGGGTGTGATTAATGCCAGATGCATAGATATAGTCAAATGGAGAATTGAATTGCTTAGAAACTTAGTGAAGAACCTGGAAGCAGAAGAATGGTGGGTGGAGAGAAAAGGACAGAAAAGTTGTATACAGTGCGGCTCAGTCTAGTTTTGTTCTGCATGATGTCATTTTGTATATTTAAGAAATAATTTGTGAAATCTTGTTTGGTCTTTTATGAAGACATTTTTCCTTTCTTCCAAATATGCTTTAAATTGCAGTAGACAATTTTTATTTAAAATACTTATTATAATGATTAAAATCAAATATTGAGGTCCAATTCACATGAATAGCTTCTTCATAGAGGTTTTTCCTAAGTTTTAGAGCTCAACTCACTGAGTTGGATTTATTTATTTTTTTTTCTTGCTGCTTCTCTACATGTCTCAAAGGGATTAATCAGAAATGACTGCTGAAAGTGAAAAATCATTAAAATTTAAGTGTGTTGAAAGATCTTGAGTAGAACAGTGGGTAGAGCATTTACCTAGCATGTGGCTGACCTGGGTTCATTTCCTAGCATCCCACATGATCCCCGAGCACCGTCAGGAGTAATTACTGAGTGCAGAGCCAGGAATAACCCCTGAGCATTGCTGGGTGTGACCCAAAAAAGAAAAAAAAATCAAAAATCATGGTTTTTTTTTTCTTTTACCTCCACGTAATGCTTTATGTACTTGTTAGCTCTGTGGAGTGGACCAAATTTCACTCTCCAGAAGTGCAATAATGGTGTCCTGGTCTGCTCATGCATTTCCAAAGGCACATTGAAGCCCTATTGAAGGTTGATCTTTCTGACCTCTCATCATTTTAATTTTGTCCTCCTGGTCATTGACTTAGAAGTGGGTAAGCCAGGTCATTTTTTTATTGTCTGATATTTGCTCAATACTGAGACTCAGTTTACTGATCTATACAGTAGAGGCAATGTTAGTATCTCTTTGATTATTGTAATGATTTAGTGAATCATTGCTTAGTACCTGGAACATAGCAATTACTCAGCAAAAGAATGATTACTGTCTTGAAAAAATTCCTTGCCTTTGGATGTGTGCTGAAAACATTGAACTGCACTTGAAGATTTGATGTAGCACATGCTCACATCAGAATTATTTATAATTATTGCCTAAGAACAATTCCCAATGACTTATGCAAGTCATGGAATATTTTGAAGCCATCAGATGCTATGTATTAGAATTTTATTTATTTATTTATTTATTTATTTATTTATTTATTTATTTATTTATTTTTGCTTTTTTGGGTCACACCCGGCAATGCTCAGGGGTTTCTCCTGGCTCTGCACTTAGGAATTACTCCTGGCGGTGCTCGAACGACCATATGGGATGCCAGGGGATCGAACCTGGGCCGGCACAAGCCGGCCGCAGTAATGCAAACGCCCTACCCACTGGGCTATCCCTCTGGCCCTAGAATTTTGTTTTGTGAAAGGAAAAATAGTTGATGATCTGTTATTCATAAAAAATGGATGTTTTCAAAAGACAGAAATATATATAACTATGAATGTAAATATAAATATAAGTACTTGGAGTCAGACAAGATAACCACCAAACATAGAGTATATATACTTTTGAAATTAAAAAAACTATATACCAGTAGTTGATCACATAGTTTTTGTTTGGAGTGGGCATACCTGCCTATATTTAGGGCTCACTTCTGACTCTGCATTCAGAGGTCAGTCCTAGAAGAGCTCAGAGGACCATATGTTCTTTTTTTTTGGGGGGTCACACCCGGCAATGCTCAGGGGTTTCTCCTGGCTCTGCACTCAGGAATCACTCCTGGTAGTGCTCGGGGGGACCATATGGGATGCCGGGGATCGAACCCAGGCAGGCATGGGCTGGCCACGTGCAAGGCAAACACCCTACCCGCTGGACTATCGCTCCGGCCCCCATGGACCATATGTTCTTTAGGGATTGAAATCAGGCAAGGAAAGCACCTTACTACTTGGCGCTATCTGTTTGATTCCTTTAATGACATATTTTTATGACAGAAAAAAACATTGATATTAAAAAAGATGTTAGTCGGGGCTGGAGCGATAGCCCAGCGTGTAGGGCATTTGCCTTGCGCGGCCGGCCTGTGTCGGCCCGGGTTCGGATTCCCAGCATCCCATATGGTCCTCCGAGCACCGCCAGGAGTAATTCCTGAGTGCAGAGCCAGGAGTAACCACTGAGCATCGCCGGGTGTGACCCAAAAAAGCAAAAAAAAAAAAAAAAAAGATGTTAGTTACTAATCTTAATTTGTTGGAATTTATTTGCTTCTGCTTTCTTTTTCTATTGGTTAGCATTTTTATGTTTCCATGGACATACCTTATTTATATTAACTTTATGTTTGTCGGTGGGCCTTTATCCATTGGTGTTAGTGAACTATTTTCAGCACAGTGCTTGTAAGTCACTCCTAGAGGTACTCAGGATACTGTGCAGTGATTGCAGTAAAACTGTGGGCTTTCCCATATGAATCATGTGCTCCAGCCTTGATTCTGGCCAATTAACTTTTATTTTGGGGGCTTCTCAACTGGCGCTCAAGAGGTCCCGAGATTCCTAATTTTTTGACCAACTCAGGTAGATGTTCAGTGTGAAGGCCAAAGATGTGGTACTGCTAAGGTTCTGCAAAGCAATGAGGTTATCCGACTTACTCTGGTAATCACTGGGATTTCCAAGGCCACCCTTCATGATGCTCTTGCCTGAAACTTTGCTAGGTTGTTGACAAAAAATACCAGAATTTAGTCTCTCTTAGACCATAGACCATCCCAGATCAACTCAAAGCAAAGAGAATTGGGAGTGGATTTGATGTGATTATCTTCCCAATGGAGTGGGAACTGACCTCTGTGGCTGGGCTATTCTGCCAGCTACACAGTGGCTTGGTGAATGTAAGTACCATTCCCTAATATCCATCAGCCTGTGTCTTTAGCAGTCATTTTCCTGATCATCTATAACTAAAGCAAAAAATAAAAGTGATTTTCAGTACAGCTTCAAGTCCTCTAGCTTCTCTACGAGTCAGATTATTGTCCCTAATCCCTTGCCATTAGAAGAAAAATTTGGAACTCTTCTACCTCTGAAATAAAGCCAAGGTTGTTTTCATTCCATTTGTTCACTGAATTGATGTGCCCTCACAGTTAACTACTATTTGCAGTCTAGAGTTCATTATGATGAGTATGGAGAAGAAAAGAAGTGAGAATTCTCTGTTGTGACTTTGTTCCTCTAAATAAGCGTATGTTTTCTGAAAAGGGAGATTCTAATTAACATCAACAACAAGACAAAGACAACAAGAACAACAATAACAATTCCTATTTCTCCCTTTCCTTAGCACTCCCATGGATTTGGAATGTTGTTGAAATTCACTGTGAAAACAGTTACATCACTTTATGAGTGGAATGACAAAGCCAAAGAAACATGTTTGATTCTTAGAAAGAGCCATCTCAGCTGTCTCACTAAGCAGTCTCTAAGCACTTTTTAAGGATGCTCCCAGTAATTGATTTAAGTTGAAAAGTTAGGTGTGAAAAGTAAGGATGATAATGATACAGGGTTGAACAAATTTAAGTGGCGTGGAGAAAAAATATTTTCAGAAATTTGGCATTATAAACTAGATTCAAGATATTTGTAGATACTGAGAAAAGTAGACAAAGTATTTCGAAGTGTTGATGCAAGTGAGTGGGAATAGAATTTTGTTTCATATGGCCGTAATGAGATCGAAGATTCTTAGATAATAAATGAAAATGTGCCAGAGTAATAATACAGCTGGTATGGCAGTTGCCTTGCATGTGGTTGACCTGGGTTCAATCCCAAGTGTCTTCCACATACTGCCGGGAGTGATTCCTTAATGCAGAGCCAGATATGGCCCAAATACCCACGTGCTCCCCCAGGAAAAGAAAGAAAAAAAGCAGAAAAAAAAAATGCACTAAAATTCAAAGGTATTTTTGCATTAATAGGTCAAATTCACATATCATTGATATCTTTCTGAATATAACAATTCATAAAGTTTTAACTTTTGACACCAGAAATCTTCCACTAAATATAACCTGTTTTCAGAGTCTGAACTTACAGATGAGCATTTCAGTTGTGATGGTGTTGGCACCTTTGTTGTATGAGCATACTTGTCACCTGTGATTAGACATGGAAATTTTAAACCTATCTGAGGTTTTGTTATTAGAACAGAATTTAAAAATCAGAATTTAGACTGTACAGCTAAAGCTCTTTTTAACATCATTATAATTGGAGACAGTGTTTCTAACTCATGAAGGCTTTTACTTTAATTTAGTGACACCCAAGATGTAGTTATATATTATAAATGATACTACTCTCATTAAGAAACTAGGGGTGGAGACTGCTTTCTTTATAGTAGATCCCTCATAGTGGTGAGGAGGAAGGATTTGTTCTTATAGTTTATTCTTATGGTTCTTTTTGGTTTGTTCTTATGTTTTCTGTTGGTGCAAATTTAAAAGGAATTATGACATTACAACACACAGAAAACTGACTTTAACCAGTTCCTGGTTAAAGACCACTGGTTTTAGGTAAGCAAACACTACAACCGGCATTGTTTAGTAAAGTGCTTACTAAACACTAGCAGGGTGCTGGGCACTGTTGGAGTCAGGCTAAAACCAATAGGTTATAGCTAAAGTCATGTTCAGTTAAGAACTTTGCAATGGTGTTATCCAGCACACTTCAAAGCAACCATACAGACATCACTCACGAGGGCAATGTTACTTTTTCATATCTGGTATATCTCAGAGTGACTGCTTATCAAAACTAGCTCACTCAGGTCTCCATTGTTTGACATATTTTGTACATAAGGTATGATTTTAATCAGTCCTAACAACAAAATCTTCAAAATATGAACAATAAAGAATAGTCAGTTACCCAAATGATAAAATTCTATATCCACTCCCAGAGATTGGATGAACACTATAAAAATGAAACTCAGCCAAAGATGTGAACAACATTAGCCTGGCAGAGGTCTTGTCAAAGGTGGAAATTATCACAAATGTGTGGGAGTCAGAGGCTAGGTAAGTTAGAGAATGGAACAGTGTGCTAATAATTGTCGAAAGTGCTAATACCAACCTAGAACTGAGCATTAAATACAGGCAAAAAGATACATATGACAACCTCTTAATGTATGTATTGTAATCCACAATGTGAAAGGGAAGGAAGAGAGAAAGAGAGAGCGAGAGAAAGAGAAAGAGATAAAGAACCTGCCATAGAAGCAGGCTAGGGGAGGGAGGGAATCGGGGACATTGGTGGTGGGAAATGGTCACTGGTGGAGAGATGGGTGCTAGAACACTGTATGTCACTGTCTTCCTGTTCATCATTGATTTGCTTGAGCGGGCCCCAGTAACATCTCCATATGTCCTGTCTCATGCTAGTAGAGCCCAAGGGCATCTGCTTACTCCAGGAACATATAGAGCCTCAATCCATTGTGGAATGAGGTCTATAATTGTTACTGGTATTTGGCATATCATATACAACACGGGTAGCTTGCCAGGCTCTGCCGTGACACTGTATGACCAAAAACCCAAATATGAACATCTTATGAACATCTTTGTAATTGTATATCTCACGGTGGTATCACTGTCTGTATCACTGTATCACTGTCTTCCCCTGTTCATTGATTTGCTCGAGCGGGCACCGTATGTCTTGTTGCAAACAAGTGTAGCAATCAAGGGCATCTGCTTGTTCCAGTGACAGGAAGAACCTCAAACCATTCTTCAGGTCATGGAATTGAGGTCCATAATTGTTACTAGTTTTTTGGCATAACAAATAAAACACAGGTAGCTTACCAGGCTCTGCTGTGTAGTTGAGTTACCTACCTGATTAAAAAAAAATATAGTTAAAAGATGAGAAAAAATTAAAAAAAAAGGAAAACCTTTGTTGCACTGGTCCTGTCACCAGCAATATACTTCTCTGATACCTCAAATTGAAAGTCTTACTAGACAGGACCATGGTTCTAGCACACACTCTGTAAATGACGTTCGTTCACTGGTTTGTCACTACATTTTCAGATTGGTATATTAATTCTGAGCATGGTGGTATAATAAATATTAAAAAAAAACTAATCCCACCACTCCATAATCCCCAACCTTTGGAGAAAACATATTAATGTGGTCTTATAGAAAAGAAACAGCCCTGAATAGCCCACATAGCCTGGCCCTTGACTATCCATTTAACCAAAGAACCTGCCACGCTTAAACTTGCTCTGTTGTTTCTCATGTTAATTCCTCTCCCCTTGTTTTATCTTGAAATGTTCACCTCACATTTTCATCCCCTAACCCACTAAGAGCCACCTTTCAGATGCTTGGTAGCCTTTTCTTTGCTCCCATCCTGTACTTCTTTTCTCCTGCTTCCATTATATATCATTTTTCTATTTTAATGTACATTACCCAGTTTACAATTAAGGATATATTTTTCTTCTGTGTTGTTCCCTTTACAGTATGAGATCCAGAGGAAAGTGATTTTTCCCCTCATCTATTTTTTTCCAGACTCTTGGGAAATAATATATCTTGACAAATCATAATGTTCAGCAAATATTTGCTGAATTAGTGAACAAATAATTGTGGGGGCAGTGTTCTTTCTACTTGGTCTCCTGCTATGTAGAGCATGAACAACCTGACTGTTCCTCTGGGATGAGGTCTCTTAACTGTAATGCTTCCTTTCAGCCCTGGGGAGGGAGTTTGAAGTACAGAGGCTCCCTTACTGTGCAGTACTTTTCTACTTTTGAAAGAGGGATCAAAGGCAGAGTCCTGAGTTTCCTACTAAAGCTTTGTTATTACTTTTCCTTCGCAGTTAGGGACAAAGAGAATCATATATATATATATGTATATACACATATGTATATACATATATACATATATACATATATATATATATATATATATGTATATGTACGTATACATATATACATATACGTATATACGTATAAATATATGTATATATATATGTATACATATATGCATATATGTATATATGCATATTTATACATATATAAAATTGTATATATATAAGATTCTCCACTTTGAGGAGGTATAGCACCAGTATCTGTATATTAAGTTATATGTAAGATATATATTTGCATATACATACATATTACCACATACTTAGATCTAGATCTAACTTGTATTATGTGGATGGTACATTGTTCACATATAATAAAGGTTGTTTGGATGACTGTGAGGTGGTAGCAAGAAACACATAGGTATATTTTATTAGGACCATGAACCAGAGAGATTTTACAGTGGAGAAGATGCTTGCTTTAACCCGTCTGACCTAGGTTCAATCCCTAATTCCTCATACGGTCCCCCAGACCCTAACAAAATTTATCTGTGATCTCAGAGCCAGGAGCACACCCTGCATATAGCAGAGTTAGGTCCCAAAACAAGTAAAAAAAAATAATTTCACTAGGGACAGTGTCTCTTCAGCAAACACTGTTATATATACAAAATGTAATTCTTAGGGGAGATATTCTAGTAGATTCTAGCAGAATCTTTGCATTGCTGGGTCATATTCAGATTCCTTAGGGGGAAATTTTGAGCTCTTGTTAGCTTTTAGTCCTCACATTCAGAGCTCTTTTCTGGTGATCATCTTTCCATCAAGTGATGCTTCTCATTGGTATTCCCTGATAGTCAGCTCCTGAAGGTTTCTTTTCTTTCCCCACTCTTGCCTTTGTTATTGTTGTCATGATACACATGGCTGTGGCATACACACATTTTTATTTAGTTGTGGTGGTTATTGGGGCTTGTTTATCACTCTTATATTTTGCCCACAAATTTCATAGTAGTTATTACTGGGACTTGTTCTCTCTTATGGCAGTTGTATATAAAGTTCACCAGAGTTCGAACACTACTGGGGGCACACAAGCTGTGGTTGTCATGTTCAATGGGTTGTGGTGTTGCTCTTACAGTGCTTCCTGTAGTGATGCTTGCTCATTGAAGTTGCAGTGAATAGGGTTCCCACCCCTTTGGCTAGTGCTACACACTCCCTGGATGCAGTATGACTGGAAAACTACTGTGGTGAACAAGCAGGATTGCACCAGGCACATGGTGTGACCCTGGAGGTTTGCATTATAGTTTTCATTAAAGTCTCTGGGCTATTCATTGAGACCCCAAAGACTTCTTTGTAGGAACTTCATTCTGTGTGACTACAAAATTCCTTGACATAGAAAAAAAAGCTCTTTAAGAAAAGAAAGTTTATCTTTATATTCTCTAAAGAAAGACTTTAGGTGTTTTATGGATAAGACGGACTACTGTCTCCTTTGTGCAAAATTCTACTTCACGCATCAGGGAGAAAAGGCTGCAAAGTTTAAGAAAAGAACTCCCCAGAATGACCACTAACTGGGAACTATTTGGCACCATTGCGTCAACATGGGAAGATGCCATCATTGACAACATCGATGAATAGTACTTCCAACTGGTTAAGAATCTCCATGATTGTGCAAAAGAACACCTAGAGAAAGAGAAAGACAAAAGAACGCCTGTCTTCAAAAACTCTCGTCCTCATTCGCCAATAACATGGCAAGGTGCGAGCCTCAGGCAACCAAATGCTAACGTCCAAGCTCACAAAGCAGACAGAGAAGCCATAAAGGAAGAACTCAAAGAGAGAGGAGCAGAAATACGGGAAGATGTGGCAGAAGCCGGGAAAAGCATTCGCAAGACCTGCCTGTTCTTCGCCAACTGTAAGAACAAGATGACTGCCCTCCGACGTCCTGATGGATCTATCACATCTTCCAGAAAGGCAATGGAGAAGATTATCCACGACTTCTACTAAGATCTGTTTGATAACCACATCCACCTGCCCACATACCAAATTCCGCAGGATGGATATGTTGTTCCTAATGTTCTTCCTTCTGAATGCTATTTCATTGGTAAAGAAGCGTAACAGCACCTGGCCCAGACAAAGTCAGACCCGAACACCTGAAGAATCTGCTGTCAGTACTCATCAATACACTGGCTCGGCTCTTCTCACACTACTTGTCTCACTTCAAGGTGCCCTCCCAATGGAAAACCAGCAGGACAGTTCTACTATTCAAGAAGGGAGACATTCACGACATTGGCAACTATTGCCACATCTGCCTGTTGTTCGTCATCTACAAGTTGTTCACTCAAGTCATCCTGAACAGGATTGGCAGAGCATTAGACAAAGGACAGCCATGTGAGCAAGCTGGCTTCTGAAAAGGATTCAGCGCAATTGACCATATACAAACTGTAACCAAGCTCATTGAGGTTTGTAGGGAGTTCAAGAAGCCGCTCTATCTCACATTCATTGATTTAAAGAAAGTCTTTAATTCTGTAGACACTGAAGCAGTCATCAAAGCCCTAGCCAAACAAGGTGTTCAAATTCAATAAATCAAGATCCTTCATGAGCTGTATTACAAATTCACCACTAGGATCTCACCATTCTACAAAGAAGTGATCATTGATGTCAAAAAGAGGAGTCTGGCAGGGTGCTAGGATATCACCAAAACTCTTCAGTGCCACCCTCAAGAACAGCATGTGACAATTAGAATGGGAAGGAATGGGAGTGAAGATAGACGCGTCCGGCAACTATGCCACCTCTGCTTCGCTGATGACATTGCTCTAATAACACCAAACATTAGCCAAGCGGCACAAATGTTGGCTGACATCGACTGTGAATGTGGAAAGATAGGTCTACAGCTGAATCTCAGCAAAACTATGTTCATGAAAACCGAACTAGTTCCAGATGCCCCATTCACTCTCAACAGAACAAACATCTCTGAATGCAGAAATTTTGTGTACCTAGGTCGAGAATTCAACATGATGAACGACCTAAAACCTGAGCTGTGCAGGAGGAAGAGAGTGGCATGGAATGCCTTCAAGAGCATCAAAGAAATAGCTAAAAGGACAAAGAACCACCGGCCCCAGGCACATCTCTTGGACTACACTGTTCTTCCTGCATTAACATACGCCTCATAGACCTGGGCCCTATGAAAGCAGGATAAAAGCTCTATTTGGGCCTCCAAAAGAAGAATCGAAAGAGCTATGTTTGGGAATATCACGCCTCACTCAAGTGAAAGAACGTATCTGGAGTTCTGACCTCTGTCAAAGATAGAGAGTCAGGGACGCTGTCTCATTTGCCAAGGCATCGAAAATCAGATGGGCTTGACTTGTAATGTGATTTAGAAATGACTTCTAGACTAGAGTCATTACCAACGGAATCCCATAGGATGTAAAAAGATCATGTGGCCACCCACCTACAAGATGGTCAGACTTCTTTGTCAAGATCCTTACTGAATGGTTTGAGGCTCTTCATATTCCTGGAGCAAGCAGATGCTCTTGGGCTACACTGTTATGTGATAGGGTCAAATGGAAACTTTACTCGTGCCTGCTCGAGCAAACTGATGGATAATGGGATGTTGTTATCAAGTGAAGCAAATTAATTTAAAGAAAAAACTTGAAAATTGAAAATAGTGTTGCGTTATTTGAGGAAATGGCTAAAATAGCTAATGTCCTATAACTAAAAAATGAATATCGTATGATGCAGTTCCTAATACCTGTAACTGCTTCACAGATATTTATCAAAATAGATGCATGTACAATAAAATAATAGTAATTAAAATGCACTCTATATACTTGAATTTTTCCAACCCATTTTTCTAGAAATATTGTGTTCAATCTATTATGTTTGACTCATAAGTTACAATTTCATCTTTGTTTTATAAAAGAAGCTAAGGCATAGACAACAATTAATAAGAAGTCATGCAACTAGACCCAGTGGCGATGGTAGGTCCAGACTTTGTCACCAACTTTGAGTAAACTTTTGAGCTTTTATCCCTAGATAGTTAATATTAGAAATTAAAATGAGATTTTGGGGGTTGAGCATATGACTTAGTGGTAGAACTCAGGTTACACTCCCTTGAGCACAGAGGCTAAACATTTTTATTTTCCTTTCTATCTGAGTTCCCTACTGGAATAAAAATGTTGTCACGTGCAAAAGGTTGGCTAATTTTGCTCTCCTGTAACTAGCATGGTGCCAAGGTCATGCTCTTGATGAATTATGTCATATGTCAGCATTTGACTGGTTAAGCAGCATTCATATTGCAGTCCCTAAACAAACAACTTTTAGCCTATCTATCAACAAAGTAGAAATTTCAAGGGTGCATGTGAATGGTTCAATTTTTAATTGCCTGTTTTTTATATTACTACAAAATTATACATTTTATTGACTAAGAACTCCCCTCTCTACTCTGCTTTGGTTTCTGTTTTGTATTATCTATTTTGTATTAGTTCAATGACCCATTACTCAGGGAACTAGGCAAAGGCTAAATACTGATCAAATCTCAGAATCTTAGTTATAAATTTTAGTTACTTTCTGAATGCCATTTAGATCTTGGAGAAATCTCAGGATGGCAGAAGCTTCTAATTAACTGCAGTTGTAATCTTTCAAAGTGTATGAAATATGTGCTTGTCTGTGAGTGGTCTCCACTTTGTGAAAGCAGGGGGCAGAAAAGACATTTGAAAGTCAGTATTGAGTTTTCTTACTTTCATAAAAGTACAAATTGTTCTTCACATTTATAATTTCTTCCTTGTGCTTCATTTGCTACCTGTGATAGACTATGAGCGTATGATTTGGAATCATTTCATAGCTAAGTGACAATTCTTAAAAGCAGCAAATGGTTCTTTTTCTTTTCATTTGCTTTTGCTTTTTCCACGGTGGTTCAGAAAGAAGGGTAAGATCACAAGTAGATAAGAGGTTAATGGGCATTGCGTGTATGAAGCAAATACTGATCCTGATGCAGGCCTTCTTACCATATCCAGGAAAGAACTGGTCTCATCATGGAGCTTACAAATGGAAGGGCCCTGTGAAGTTCATTTCTCTAGAACTCTTTAAAATATAGGTTACATATGACCGACTTTAAAATCATCTGTGGGTGTCAAAAAATTCTTCTTGGATCTCCATTCTAGACCATCTGAATTAATGTCTTTATGAGAATAAATATCTTTTTAGAAGTTTGCTAGTTTACCCTTATAAGCACTAGAGTTTGATAATCACATTCATTGTCTCTATGTATCTACAGAAATTTAGGCACAATGCAATGAAGACTTAACAGTGATAAACTAGGCAGTAAATAACAAATCATCTTTCTTGGCTATTATAAACCATATAAGCTAGCTGCAATTTTAAAATTCACCTGACATGCATCTTTATACCACCTCAGCTGTGTAGTTATGTAACTTAATTACTTCTTAGTTTGATTTGACGGCCTTATTCTATTAAATAAGATGTGTTAATTACTCTGATGGCAATATGTGGTAATAATGGCTGAGTGTTACATTAATAATTTCAAATCCATGAATAAACTGCAACACCTCATGTCTCAGCCATTATTAATTTGTTTCACCAGCGCTGAAGTATTTAAAATTCAGTTTCAAGCATGTCGTCTTAGAGGAAAAGAGAATAATACTTCTATTGAGAAACCGTTCCTTTCTTTCGTTCTTAATTCAGTCCTTGCTACGCAGTTAGCTTCACATTATATTTAACAACTGAGGCAAAAACTATTGCTTCCTTTTATTTTTAAAAAATACAGGTAAATCCAAACAAAGTCTTTGCTGATAAAGGACAAAAGGCAGGAACAATATGAATATTGTACAACTGTGCAATTGTATCATTTGCAATGACTACAAGGATAATACTCCTACAAGTATATTTTATTAGCCTGAGTTTTAACGTATTAGATATGTTTCTTAAGCTTAAAATTTTTTTTCTGAGTGCTGGAGAGATAGTGTAGTGGGTGAGCACATGGCCTTGCATGTAGCCAACCTAGGTTCAATACCTGGCATCCCTTATGGGGTACCCCAGAGACTGCCAGGATTAATTCCTGAGTGCAAAGCCAGGAGTAACTCCTGAGCATTTCTATCACTTACAAACTTGGTGAATTTCTATCACTTACATATACAGTCAAAACACATATAGGGGACAGAGAGATGGTATAAGAATTAAGGTTCTTGCCTTGCATGACACCAACGCCAAGTATGACCCCAACAAACAAAAAATCCTAGAACTTTGCTCCTTACTTATATATTAGTGAAGCAGGTGACATTGAGCCAAGAGGTGAGCAATGGAAACGCTTGATCTGCTAACCTAGCATCCATTCCTTGGTTTGGCACAGCACTGTATTGCTCATTCACTGTCTCCCTTCCTCTCTGTGGGAACAGCCCTCAAAACCTCCCCATTGTATAGTCAACCCAGAGTTTACCAGTAATCTCATTCCATCCTCCTAAGAATTGTGGATTGATGGGCCAGCGATAGCCCAGCAGTAGGGCGTTTGCCTTGCATGCGGCTGGCCTGTGCTGGCCCAGGTTCGATCCCCAGTATCCCATATGGTCCCCTGAGCACTGCCAGGAGTAATTCCTGAGTGCAGAGCCAGTAGTAACCCCTGAGCATTGCCGGGTGTGACCCAAAAAAGCAAAAAAAAAAAAAAAAGAATTGTGATTGACTTCATGATGACATATTATGATGTTGGCCCAACCCTAAGAACTTTTTAGAGCAGTTGAAAAAGATACGTTTTGAGAATAGGATATGTAAACTGATCCATATCTTACTATTGTCAGGGAAATCCTGTGGTTGAAAAAATAACAAAGCTAAAAGACTTGAGGAAAATGATGGGCAAGACAATTTAAGATGCTCAGTTCAACTAAACGTAAAATCATCTACTTTGGGGGCTAGAGTGATAATACAATGTGTAAGGTATTTACTTTTCATGTGGCCAACATAGGTTTGATTCCCAGCACCACCTTAGATCCCCTGAACCCACCAGAATAATCCCTAAGCACAGAGCCAGGAGTAACCTCTGAGCACTGCCCAGTGTGCCCCCAAATGAAGAAACAAAACAAAATCACTTACTCTTGTATCACTAGTATGTAATAAGCTGCTTATTATTTTTGCTGATGCCATTGTAAGTTGTATTTCTATCACTTACATATACAGTCAAAACACATATAGGGGACAGAGAGATGGTATAAGAATTAAGGTTCTTGCCTCGCATGACACCAACACCAAGTTTAATCCCTGACATGCTATGGGACCCTATGCTTAGAGTCTCTTGAACACTGCCAGAAATAGCACAGAACCAGGAATATGTCCGAGCACCACTGAGCATGACCCAAAAGCTGCACTGCTCACAAAAGAAGATTTTACTTTGAATTTTTTCCTCCTTTTTCCTTTATTTCATTTATTGCTGTGGCTGGAGGCTGCCTTCTTGGTTGCGGTGCTCAGTGAGGGTGGCACATGTTAGTTGTGCTTGCCACGTTTAGTGCAATACACCAGAATTCACACCTTATTGAGGCACCGGGATCCAAAACAACATTGCTGCCAAGACTTCATTAGACATGTTGGGCAATGTTAGAAGGGCCTGAACTTATAAGTTCATGCCTGCAAAGGCAGGTGCTTCCCCACTGAGTCTTATCTCTAGACCTAAGATACTAATTTAACAAAGGAATCTTTTGAATGGAGGAACTAGCTTAAAGGCATGCCCCACTTTTGATTCTTGTCCCAATAGCCACCCCTTGAGCAGTACTCATTGTAGTCCTTTTTGTACCCATAGTCTCAGAACCTGAGCGTTGGGCCCTAGAATTGAACTGCATACCTTCATTTCTGGATGACCATCACTGGTAGTGATGACTATGGATCCCTGATCACCAATGCAGAACTTCCAAAAATAAATTAAAAGAAACTAATTTTGAACTCATAACTTTAAATTTTGTCTTTTTTTGAGTTACACTCAGTGATGCTCATGGGTTACTCCTGGCTGTGCACTCAGGAATTACTCCTGGTGGTACTCAGGGGACCATATGGAATGCTGGGATTGAACTCAGGTTGGTGGTGCAAGGCAAACAGCCTACCTGCTGTACTATCATTCAGGCCTCAAACCCATAATTTTTTAAGAATGGAAAAAGAGTTTGCACGGAGTCTTACATGCATCCTCCCAAGTCATGTATACCTGCTATACTATCTCTCCACTCTGTTGTGACCAATGCAACTGATAAGTAGTTGGTTTGAGTTAGAGGTTGAGTGATCATATGATGTACTGTGCCAACCAGAACAATTTCAACCTTTTAATTTTGCAGCATTTTGAACTGGCATAAAAGTTTATAGAATAATACCATAAGTTCTTCTGCACTAATGCCACCTCCAATGTTATCACTCCATTGGTGTATGTTATCACTCCATCTCTCTCTATTTTCTCTCTCTATCTCCCTGGATTTGAATACAATAACATGTATATTATTACATTTGGTGAAATTTTGAGAGTGACTAGGAAAGATATATGATAGGACAGCAGGTGCAACTTTTAGATTGTTCCAGAAAGATGTAAATTAATAGTATGGAATAGAAATTTGAAAAGGAATGGATTAGAATCTGTAACCTGAATACTATATAATATTCAGTCCTAAACCCTCGACTGCTGTGTCCTCACATGGTGGAAAGGATTAGGATCATTTGGGGGTGCTAACAAGCTTTGGGAGCTTTTATTTCCTGCCATCCTTTATTTGATTATATAAATGTTTGATCTGGCGTTGTTCTGGAAATAGATACAGAACAGAACAAAATGTTAAAGAATTTTATCAGGCAAACATCCACACCAAGAAGAAATGGGGAAGGAGCTGGGAAAGATTGGGAAAATTATTAGACTATGAGACAACTATGACCTCAAGAGAAAGGAGACAACTAGACCTCAAGAGAAAAAAAAACACCAATGCAAGAGTAAGACGTTTCCTAAACTTTGCTAGGTTTGTAAGGGAGTCCTCCGGTCAACATCAGTTATAGAAGAATTTCCATATGTTCCAGAGATAACTATCTTAACTGTGTCAATTGTTCTTAGCCCTGCGATGAAGGGATCAAGACATTGGCACATTTGATATCTGGTGAGGCTCTTCCTGCTTCACAACTGTCTTCTGCTCATCCCCTCACAGTGTAGAAGGGGCTGGGCAGCTGGGAGCTCTTTTCTGATTTATCTATTTTTGTTTTGGAAACCACATGCTGTTGTACTCATGGATTAATACTGGCTCTTGCCTAGCATTAACATCCTGTTGGAGCTCTGGGGACTGTTAGTCATACCAGCATCTAACTTGGGTCAACCACATGCAAGGCCAGCATATTACCTGCTATACTATCTCTCCACTCTGTGGGGTATCACTTAGAACAGAAATTCCTTTTACCTTCACAACCTTAGTTCCTCTTCCCAAGCATCCCTCCTTCAAATCTCATTGTTAGGGATTTGGTTTCCATTTAAGAATATTTGGGGTACACAAGCACTTGAGTGTAGTATACAATGATGGATTCAGAGTACAACTTTCTTGGTCACTTTACTCCGTGCAGCTGGAATATCTGTGAGGCATATTTTCATAGCTGCATACTAGACCTTTTGTTTAAATACTTTCATCACCAAGAGGGAGTGTTTAAAGCTTGAATTTGGGAATTATAGAAACTCATTCTATGCTTACCTCTTTTGTTTACCTTTATGGACATGTGCAGCTTGCTTTAGGGTGCTTCATGTATGAAATTGAAATGATAACAGTACTCTTTACCTCATTGGATGTTGTGAAGAATAAATGAGATAAACTGTGTACAATCCTTTGAGAGCATAGGGCATAAGCAAGGGCTTAGTAGTTATGATGATGGTAATAATGATGGTCATCGTCGTGGTCAAAAACAAAAACTTTATGAACAAACGTGTTTAGAGACCTCTAGACGCATGTCCATATTCTTAGATATTTGATACCGATAATAAGTCTGAAATTTTGTTGTTCCAGTGCTTAGGAGTTTGGGCCCTGCTACAGTCTGTCCCATTGTCTTTTGGTGTATCCAAAGCATCCACCTCTGTCTTCTTCTTGAGCCCTTGCACTCAATCCCCTCTCCCTAGGCTGCTTTCCTCACTGTCTGTCCAGCTGCTTCCTACTATCCTTCTGGTTACAGTTTAAAATGGACCGATTAAGATTTTTTGACCCCACACTATAATAAACCTTATTTTCAGACATAGCCTCCAAGAATTATGTCTTAAAATTTATAGCAGGACTTCTGTTAGTGTATAATTCATTTATTCATATTAAAGCTTGATTAATTGTATATTTCCTCACATGAGAGTAAGAATAATGTGTGATTTTGCTGACAATTTAAATGCAGTTTATTAGAACACACAAATAACCTTTATTAACTAAGTGGATAAAGTGTACCTGATTTGTTTGTTTTGGGTCCTACCGGTGATGCTCAGGGGTTACTCCTGGCTCTGCATTCATAAATCACTCCTGACAAGGCTCAGGGGAACATATCATAAAGCAGGGGGTTCAAACCGGGGGGTGCAATGTAAGTTAAGTTCCATAACCACTGTACAGTAACTCACTCTGCTCCTAGGTGTGCCTGTTTCTTAGAAGTATCTGAGTTCTTGTCAATTCCTTATGCCATAGGAGGTTGAGGCATAGAATCTAGCATGATGATACCTTCCCTTACAAAGGGGAAGTTTCTGACAAGTTATTAGGACAAAACGCTTCATCTCCAACTACTGTTTTGTTATTCAAAATAGTCCACTTTTAACGGTTATTTTAATTAATTTTTGTAAGAACACTTATCATGAGATCTACCTTAAACAAATTTTCAAGTGTACAATAAAATATTATTAAAGTATAGACACTGTCGTACAGCAAATCTCTAGATAAACCAGGCCTTATAGGTAACACTTGTAGTCGATTACAAAACTCACACCATACTCACTTGCATACTCAGTATCATAGTTCTCCCACTTTTCTTCAGGCACCCTTTGATTTTCACCCAGATATATTGGTTGGAGTCTTACTTTATGAAATCTTTCTTTAGTTTTTATATCTATATGCATTCAGTTTCTTCTTTGGGTTTTATATTACTTCTATATTGCCCAGTATCTTTATTTAAAATATTACTAAAATCTTTCCGTAACTGAGGTAACTAAAAAACTCTTTATCTGATATTTCATACATCCTATACTCTTCCAAAGCCTTGGTCCAACTGCCTTCTCCCTGTTCTTTTACTCTATTGCTCTTTCTCAAGTCAACCTTGTATTCTGGTCACATTTTCAGTAGTTTATGACAAAAATAGTCATATATCTTAGTCCTCAACTCCCTGCAAATTTCAAGTTGATGACCTTTGCTATTTTACCCACAGCATAGTGCCTCAGTGTCTACCACATGCTTTATTTGTAACTTCAGATTGTAAAGTTTCACTAACAGGCTACAATTAAATCCTCTACTAGGGTATATAGGATATAATGCTCACTTACTGAAATGGCAGTGATAAGTTCGAGGATTCGGGTATCAAGACAATGTTCTAATTTGCTTTTATGCATCAGTGAGAAACAGTTTTGTGTCACTGTGTTTCTTACCTACCTCCAAAGTCAGTCTCTTTTAATGGGTTGAAATTTGGAAATGCTTTAAGGAGAAGTGGTCTTAGCTGATAACACATCTGCTCTCTCATCTGCTTTCCTTCATCCTCTACACTTGCTTAAACATAATTAAATAGGACCCTAGACTCTAACTGAGATTATATGAGTAGCCTGAGTGTCATTGTTCAAGTTTTATTAACACCTATGAGGTGATCTATTGGTTGTGGTAGTGATCACTTGAATTACTTAAGAGCAAAACTGTCTTTGTATGCTGTTGTGGATAATACTAAACAGTCTTGTAGGGCAGGTTTAACCTTTTAGTACTTGAAAAAACAATGATGGTGATTATGTTGTGAACACCATGTGCACATATCTTGCGCCACACACACACACCTTCCTTGTAAATACATCCCACGGGAGCACCTTTCCCAGGACTCTCTAGAATACCTCATTCCCTTTATTGATGTCCTTGTCACAGTGTGTCATATCTGCTCTTCATATGTATGCCTCCTCTGTCCCTTGACTGGGAAAGTCTGAACTTAATAACTAAGACTTGTTCACTGACAAATTTCCAATGTCTATACTCATGCTTGTACATAATTTCCAATATCTATACCAATGCTTGTACACACAAACATTTAGTAAATATTTGGTAACAGAAAGCATGCAAAGGTTTTGAAATACCGTCATGGCTTTTTTTGTGTACTTCATTTCATTTTTAGAACAGAACCTATCAGAAGAGGAGCAGAAGTTGATGATAATAAGATTTAGTAAAGCTTATTTTCAAGTCATTTTAACATGCAATAAAAGATCCTGTACTGTCATAAAGTAAGGCCATCTATTAAGGATTATTTTAGTTTGTTTATTTTTGGACATTGTATAAGGGAGACAATAAATGGTGCAAAAGTGTGACACCATTTTCCAACCGTCACCATGGGATACTTCACTCCAAAATACCCTCTCTATGATAAATGTCTTTGTCTTGACAATAAAGACTGAGAAGTAAATTGACTTTGAGATACTAACAGTAAATATAGAATATCAATGTGATCAGAGATGATGGATGTCAGAGACTGGTAGGAGAAAATAGAAAATAATAATCTGATAGAGGAATAACACATCTATCTATTATAACTTATAAAAATGTTTATAGCCCTTTCTGTCAAGTATTCTAGTTTTTAATGAGGTGGAATATTTTACCATCTAGTTTATTAAACTCCATTAAACATATATGACTTTAAAATATTACAATTGAAGTGGCAACATTTATGTCACAGATCAAATTGGACCTAATAACTAATTGTGTGTCCTCATTTCTTTCTTGCTCTGTTCCCTTCTTGACAAAAAAAAACAACAACAAAGAAAGAAAAATTCCAGTTCTTTTCAATCTGCCTCAAGGGCTTATTCTTTGTTTTTGGAGAATATATTATCCCAGGGAAGAATTTTCTTTGAAAACAGCCTCTAACAGAATGTTTTTATAAAATTTCAAACTTCATTAGCAATAGCTTCTTCAAATAAAAATGAAGTTTATAAAAAGATCCCACAAAACCCTTTCTATCCAGGGGATGGCACAAAGGACTGGATCACTGCTTTGCATGTGGGAGCACCAGAATCAGAGCTCAGAACGGCATTACATCCTCCCATTGTATAATTTTGGCACATATGGTTACTTTTCAGTTTTGTTGAGGAGTTTTGAGGAGGCTAAGAAAACTCCAGAAAACCTAAGTATAATAGTTAAAGATTCCATTTCTAAGTTTGGAAGGAACCAAATGTATATAGAGCTTAAAGGTATGGTATAATCTCTCCGTTCTTACAGGACAGTGTGTCTTCACAGAGAGGTTGACTATATAGTTCTTTCTTTCTTTCTTTTTTTTTAAGGAGTTAACAGCTTTTATTTTTTTTCTTTTCTATTTTTTTTGGGAATTACAAAGATATACAATGAAAAAGTTCATATTTGGGTTTTGGCCATACAGTGTTCCAGCACCCATCCCTCCACCAGTGCCCATCTCCCACCACCAATGTCCCCGGTTCCCTCCCCCTCCACCAGCCCCCTCCATGGCAGGTTCTTTATTTCTTTCCCTTTCTCTCTCTCCTTATTTTTCCTTCCCTTCCAGACTATGGATTACAGAACATACATTAAAGGGTTGTCATGTGTATCTTTTGCCTCTATTTAATGCTCAGTTCTAGGTTGGTATTAGTACCCTCGACAATTGTTAGTACACTGTTCCATTTTCTGTCTTACCTAGCCTCTGACTCCCACACGTTTATGATAATTTCCACCTTTGACAAGACCTCCTGATACATGTTTCACTTGACCTTGGATATTGGTATCATAATATGCTCATATATATTTATGTCATGCAAATAAATGCAGTCATTCTGTATCTTTCTCCTTCTGGCTAACTTCACTCAAAATAATCTTCTCCATGTCCATCCATTTATAGGCAAATTTTATAACTTCATTTTTCCTAACAGCTGCATAGTATTCCATTGTGTAGATGTACCAAAACTTCTTTATCCAGTCATCGATTTTCGGGCACTCTGGTTGTTTCCAGATTCTGGCTATTGTGAATAATGCTGCTATGAACATAAAAGTAGGGATGGTGTTTCCGCTGTCTATTTTGGCTTCCCAGAGTAGATTCCCAGGAGTGGTATGGCTGGGTCAAATGGGAGTTCAATTTCTAGTCTTTGGAGGAATATCCATATTGTTTTCCAGAAAGGCTGTACCAGCCGGCATTCCCACCAACAATGGATGAGTGTCCCCTTTCCCCACATCCACGCAGGCACTTGTTGTTCTTGCTCTTTTGGATATGTGCCAGTCTCTGTGGTGTAAAGTGATATCTCTTGTTGTTTTGATTTGCATCTCTCTGATGATTAGTGATGATGAGCATTTTTTTCATGTTTTTTTGGCCATTCAAATTTCTTCTTTGCTGAAGTTTCTGTTTACTATAGTTCTTAAGCAGCATTTGGTGACAAGTTCTAGTGATTTCTGAATTTGAAAAATGACCCTTCTGTGAGGGTTATTCTATTATGATAGAAACCTACATGCTTTGAAGTTTCATAGGTCCAACAAGATACATTCTAGAATACCTTGGTGTGCCTTTCTGACTGCTTCTCCAAGTCTAAAACCAACTCTTGAAGCTTTGTTGACTTTCCCTATTTCTTTCACATTTGAATTTAAGATCCCCTTCGTGTGTTTTTGTGGCATCCACTGTGTTCACTTGCCCAGAATTTAAAATAATTCACTTAGTGTTTATAGATCTCAATTTTCCATTTACGATATTCAGTGTAAACTGTATCTTATGTTTCTTCCCATGAAACAGAAATTTTGCATATTGCCAAGGCATATATCACTAAACATAGCATGGGATTAAGATTTCAGATGAAAAGATAATATTCCAGGAAACCTCTTTATCATGGTTTTTGTTTATATATATTGAATTTATTTCTATTAACACTTATGCCTGTCTTAATTTTTAGACATATTTCTAGGGCCAGAGCTATGCTGCAGGGTTAACACACCTTCCTTGCAATTACGTGAATGTAACTGCAAGGACGGTGTGTTATTTCTTTGTTAACTGTTCCAGATCAATCTCCACCACTGCACAAGGTCCCATGAAAACTGACCGGAGTAAGTCTTGAGCACTGCCACATTGACCCCCACTTCTGACCCCACACCACCACCACCAAAATAAAACGACTGCTTATGAACTGGAGAGATGGCTTAATATGCTTTGCTTTGCTAGAGGTCTGCATTTAATCTCCAGCATCAAATAAGGTCAACTGAGCTCCAGCAGGAGTAAACCAGGAGCACTCTGCTAGGAGTATCCCCTGAGCACTACTGGGACCAGCTTGCAAACCATAAACAAATGCTTTCAAATAATTCCACCTTATTAATAATGATTAATACTTCCCATGCCCTCAGTTATGAATCCTTTGGGTATTTGCAAATTTCTGTTTTTATAAATACTACAAAGGGAAAAGAGTCCCTGGAGAATATCTATGAGCATGTCTCAGTAAATTCCCAGTGATATTACAGTGTTGGAGGGCATATGCCTATTTATTAAGAGTAAATTTGACTCGGTAGAAAGCGTTTCACCTCAACTAGTCTCCCATGAACAGTATCGCACTACTGTGTATAGTTTAGTTTATTTTAGTCTGTCCCCACCTAAAAGGTTAGAAAATTGAATGTAAGGCAATGCTTTTTATCTCTTGATCCCTGAAGCATCCTAGCACAATGCCCAATAAATATTTGTGGAGGATGAAAAGAAAAATGTAAAGTTCTTCTCATATTTCAGCCTCTGTTAATAACGCTAGGAGTTATGTCAGAAGTAATGCTAAAGCCACATGTTAGTGTGACATGCAAACAAATTTGGGAATTCATGAATATGTGTGTATGTGGTTGTGAATTCACCAAGCAATTACACACCACTCCTCATTAATCTTATTTTGAGGCTCAGGAAGAGGAAGAAGGGTTAGCTGGACCTTCCCCTGCTCCTTTTTTCAGTGGACCTTCCCCAGTGCCTGGAAAATGTGCTTCTTGGTGACAGAGTGTGTGGATGGAAATAGGGAAGATATGGGCATAGGCTGTTTTCTTTCCTTTTTTTTTTCTTTTTGGGTCACACCCGGCAATACTCAGGGGTTATTCCTGGCTCTGCACTCAGGAATTACTCCTGGTGGTGCTTGGGGGACCATATGGGATGCCGGGATCGAACCCAGGCCGGGCATGGGCTGGCCGCATGCAAGGCAAATGCCCTACCCGCTAGGCTTTCCGCTCCGGCCCCAATTTTCTTCCCCCAAGCAGTGTGCAGTCCTGCCAGAGGAAGTGGGAGAAACATCCATTTCCTATCATTTCTCATCATATTATCTCATGTGCATTAAAACTGTTAGCATCCAAAGGCTGAAACTCTCCAGTCTGACCATCAGGCTCTTTATCATCTGGCCTTCGTGAGTTTTGCTTCTTCCCTGCTACCTCCGATAGCTCCGGACAAGCCATTGTGAACTTTCCAGAGCATTTTTATTTGGCAGATCAATCTATCCCATTCCAATATGAAAAGCATTTTTATTTTCCTTAGGCTTTGCTGTTGACTCTAAAAAAATTAAACCAACATATGATTTCTCTTGCTTGTCATTGATGTAATTGAGATTGGCTGCTATAGTGATTTGCAATTTGTATCCAACTTTGTAATGAGTAAATTAAAAATTGGTCACTCATTTATAGTCCAATATAAAGATATAAAACAGCTTAAGACTGTCGGTGCTTTCAAGGAAATGCATAGCATTTGTAAATTGGATCCAGAGGTATTGGAATTTTGCATCTCAAAATACTGACACCTCTGAAAATGACAAGTTAAATTTCAAAGTGTTTTACCCTTTTCTGACAATTTTCATGCATGCCTCCTATTTGACTGAACAGCTCTGACTGCCTGTTGTAGGGATAATGACCTCTTTATTACCCAATGACTTTGAACTTTAATTTTTACTAGCTTGCTTCACTCAAAGAGCACCTTGGTGCCACAGTCATCTTTAGGCTGCTTCCTTTCTGCAGGCTGATAGGATTTATGGCTTTTTACTGGAAAAGCATAAAGATGAGATGGTCCTCTTGAGAGGTTTGTCTCTTCACATTACTGTTAATGCTGAACCCGTATTTGTCCTCAGGACCATAAGAAGTAAATCCACAGCAGAGTGCTAAAAGATGACTGTTCTTCAGATCCATTGAATCATCTAAAATGGACACTACAAAGGAGAGGGAGAGAGAGGAGAGGGGAAAGCTGGGGGGGGGGAGGGAGGGATGGGGTGGGGGGGGGGTGGAGGGGGGGGGGGGCGGGTAAAAAAAAAAAAAAAAAAATAAGAAAAAGAGAAAGGAAAGAAAAAAAAAAGCTGGGGGGGGGGGGGGGGGGGGGGGGCGGGGCGGGGGGTGGGGGGTGGGGGGGGGGGGGGTGAAAAAAAGAAAAAAAAAAAAATAATCAATGGCATTATGCTATTGATCCTTTTGAGTTTTACTACAGAAAATCACAAAGTTCTGTTGTGAACCAAAGCAGCAACAGATTTTGTTGGTGGCCTTGAATCAATGTTAGATGTATTTGAAGGGAAATGTATAATGAGTTGGATTGAAATTAATTTTCAGGTAGTGTCAACAAACAGGCTTCTATAAATAAACAGTCAATCAAATCAACAAATGAACAGACATAAGTATTTGCATAGATCTCACAAGTTTGCATAACACTTTCATAGAAATCATATGTTTAATCCATCAGCCCCAGGAGGGGAGCAAGGATAGTCATTTCATTTTCAAGATAAGGACATTTGAAATTCAGAGAAGTTGTGTGATTATGAAGTTGAAATTTTTATGAGTGGTTTTTGTGTTTTATGCCTTCAGAAATTACTGGTAACTATAGCTGATTCAGCTCTAAATCTCCCAAGTCCACTGAAGTAATCTGAGCCTCTTGAGTGTAAAGCAAAGTAACTATCTGCAAGATACTAAATTTATCTTTAATCCTTAAAAATAGTTCAATCTCTTAGAAAGAAGACATTAGGGACTTTATTTGAATTACTTATATAACCTTCCTTTTATAGAATTGTCCATTTAGTCCTTCATTAATTCACTTAAAATTTACTTTGTTTTCTAGATTTCATTGTATTATGCTAAATGACACAACTGAGTACCACATAATCCCAGTTTTCAAGAACAATAACAGTGTTATATAATATTTATATAAATTAATTTACAATATGGCAGAGTTTGTCTTGCTTAATATACATTATATCATTATTCCTGATTGCCAACTGCCATCTAGTTTCTGTTATTATCCCCATTTTTTCCACATAAAGCGATTGATTGTCACGTTCAAGATAAGTTGATAAGCAGAGAACTAATATCTATTACTGGTAGCTGGCACCCCAAGGCCCATGCTTTCTGCATATTAGTAACTCTTCTTTCCATGTTCTGTTCCCTTGTGGCTGATGGAGAAAGATATAGGAATAAACTGGGGAAATTCCAACAACTAATGACTCAACAGAATTACTATAGGAGTTCAGAATGAGG
>JAJIBD010003753.1:0-28362 GCA_021461705.1 Cryptotis parvus | reverse complement strand
GGCACATTTGTGGAATGACAGTGAGGCCAGAATTATGGGAACAGAAGGAGCAGGAAGAAAGGAACAGGAGTCAGAGAGGAGGGACTTGGTTGGTGGATGTACTTTAGAGCACAGTAGGTCCAAGGGTTTAAAGAGCTTTAAGCAAAGGTGTGAGAAAATGCATTTATTCAGAAAGATCAACTTGTTCACTGTTGAAAATAGGAACATGAAAAGTGGATGGCAAATAGGTCCTTTAGGAAACTATTGCAATAGTCTACGGAAGAGATTTTAGTGACTGGGCTCAACATGGCACACTGACAATAGTGAGAAGCATTAGGACTCTGGTAGCATTTTGAAAGCCAAGTCCTGAGACTCACATATGGAAAATTATGGTGACTAGGAGAAAGAGAAATTAATGATTACTACAAAGAGTGTGGCCTAGGGAAAATTTCTCTCTACTGACATAAGAAAACTAGTGAAAACCAAAGAGCTCAGGTTCAGGAATGAGGGTTGTTGACTTTGCAGTGATAAGATGATTAGCAGTGAGGCATTAAATAAAATCCAGGTTGCATCTTAAGAGAAAGTGATGGCCGTAACCCCTGTGGTCTAATTTTGCAGTGGAATACATAAGCGTGTAGCATCTCGTCACAACTCCACCCAGCAGACCAGACTATCACAGCCCTGATCATCGACAACCACCCTGCAGCAGTTTTTTTTTTCCAATCCGGCCCAGATATGCTGAACCAGAGACTCTCAGACATGGGGCAGAGCTGCTACTTGCTCTCCAGCCCTAGCTGCTCGTGAGGCGCCCGGGAGGTATGGCGGGTTCTAGCCCTGGCCTGCCACCCCAGCAGAGGCTCACAACAAGCCAGACCACCCTCCCCTACTCCATGGGGCCCGCCATTTTCCACATCCGGACTTCCCTCTCGTCACAACTCCACCCAGCAGACCAGACTATCACAGCCCGGCTCAGCGGCGGCACTAGCGGCTGCGCCGTTCATCAATAAATGCTTTATTTAGAGGTGACTACAACAGTATGCCACCCACACGGGATGCCTGGCAAGCTGCTCGTGTAGTATTTGATATGCCAAATACCAGTAACATTTATATTAGGTCATCCCTGTAACCTTATATATGGTTTGAGGCTCTTTATGTTCCTGGAGCAAGTGGATGCCTTTGGATTCTACTAGCATGAGATAGGACATATGGAGATATTACTGGTGCCCGCTCTAGCAAATAGATGATTAACAGGAAGATAGTGATAGATAGTGATAGATCTCAGCATTGTAAGAAGAAGCGTAATGTGCTTTAAAAGGGGAAAATAGAGGGCCACAGCAACATGCACATTGGGTAGAGCATTTGCCTTGCATGCAGTCTACTGGGGGTTCGATCCTCAGCATCCCATATGGTCCCCCAAGAACCACCAGGAGTAATTTCTGAGTGCAGAGCCAGGGAGTAACTCCTGAGCACTACCGGATGTGATGACCCAAAGGGCAATTGATTGATTGATGGATAGATTAATTGATTGATTGATTGAGTGGGGGAAAACCAGGGACTGGGAGATAGGAGAGCAGGTAGGGCACTTGCCTCCCTACATGGCTGACTGACCCTGGTTTGATTCCTGGTATCCTGTATGGTCCTCAAGCTCTGCCGGGAGTGATCCCTGAGTACAGAGACAGGAGTAACCCCTGGAGATTGCAGAGCGTGACCAAAAACCCCCAAACTAATAATAATAATAAATAAAAAGGAAAGACCATACTCTCAGGGTGCCAGAGAAATATACAGCAGGTAGGGCACTTGCCTTGCACAGGGTTGACCTAGGTTCAACCCCCAGCCCCATAGAATCCCCAAGCTTTGCCACAAATGATTCTAGAGCACAGAGCCAGGAGCAAGCCCTGAGCACTACCGGGTGTGGCCCCATAAAACCAACAACAACTCACAATAGTGTCAAACTAAAATCAATGCCAATGGTAATCTCTATAATCATTAAAATTAAAATCTCAACGATAAAGAATGTAAGAAATGCACAGATGGGGAATTTGTCTCCATATGGATAGTAGGATGGAGAACAAGAAAGAAAAAGCTAATCACATACATGTAAAATGAATGTTGGCTTTAACAGTTATACGACCTCAGAGATGATAATAGCGCAGGATGTTTCAGTAGCCATATAATTATTAAGTCTTGCAAAGCAATTTTTTAAAATTTGATGCTTCTCAATCAACTTGTACCTGGCCAGAAAGATCTGCTTTATTTCTTAGAATTATAATAAGTAATGTGATTTCTCTAAGAGGAAATGGCTGGCTTTAATTCCATGGTCCTGTAGCCTTAGACTTCAACTCCACATTCCCTGTATATATTTTGGCAGTGGTGCTTGGGTGCCGATATAATATGAGATGCCAGGGAGTGAACAGTTTGTCTATATGTAAGGCAAGCGTCCTATCCACTGTACTATCTCTTCATTCCCATTGGGGCATTGGCATAGCTGACAATGCTTAAGGATTACTCCTAGATATACACTCAGAAATCACTCTTGGTGGCATTCCAGGGACCATGTGAGATACTGGAGATCGAGCCTAGGTCAGGCACCTGCAGAGCAAATACCTTACCCATTGTACCATCTGTCCAGCCTCAGAAAAAAAGACTTTTTATTCACTTTTTACAAAAGCATTTCTTAAGCCTGTAGATTTGAAATTCTATAATATTATGTATTTTTTGCAGACTTTTTCTTTTGATCACAAAGTATCAACAGGAAAAATTTCAAATCACTGGCAAGATGTGTCTCTCTATCATTTTCAGAAACACATATGGGTCCAGAGTTAAGCAGAGGGTGAACAAAACCTTCTCTTGATATTACCCTTGCACTAAGTCCTGTTGTTGCATCTTAGTCTTCTATTTCATTCCACAAAAATTCAATTTCTCCAGATAAAAACATTGGAGTCATCCTTAACTCCATTTATTCTCCAGCATTCAATTTTCTCTCAAGTTTTATTGGCCCTACCTCAAAATATCTGCAGAATTCTACACCACTCCACCAGTCCCAGCAAAATCGCCCAAGAAACCTTGAGCAAGTCTCACCTGCCTAAGTCTATAGCTTCTTCACTTCCACCCTGCAGTTATCAAGAGACAGTTACATTTAGTCTCAAAACATGGGCAGGAAGACAGCTTAACTGACTGAAGAACACATTCACAGCTCCAAGTACACTCACCAGCATCACATAGTGCCACGCCCGGCACTACCTGGAGTATCCCTGGTGGATCCCAGCACCACTGAGCTTGAGCTGGACCAGACGCCAGACCTCGACACTGAACCTTAGGCTGCACAACCAGGCTGAATATCACCAGGAGAGGCCCCCCAGGACCCCCGAGCACTGCTTGGAGGCAAAGACAAAATCAAAGCCCACAAAAGCTACATCCTGTTCTGTGGGTTTCCCGTCTACTACACAGTAAAACCCAAAATTCCTTACAGACCTCCAAGACCCCCTCAGCTAAACACCACTTTGCATCTTGTCTGCTCAGATCACACTCTTTTTTTTTGGGGGGCACACCAGCTGGTTCTCAGGGCTCACTCCTGGCTCTGTGCTCAAGTATCACTGCTGGGGGCTTGAGGGCCAAGTCTGCACCAGCTGTATGCCCGGCAGCCGCCCTGCTAGATGCGCTATTGCTCCGCCCCCGCCTTTCACTCTTATTCCAACACACAGAACATGCTCCCACCTCGGGCGCCCAGACTGCACCTCAATTCTCCTCTGCTTTCCCCTCACTGGTCTCTGCCACCTGAACAGGGAACCCGACCAATCAGCACAAATCCCCACTCCCCCCAACCAACTCTATTCAGTTGCCATACTTCATTTTCATTATAACCAATATCATTAGCTCAGGCTTAAGAGAAATGACATGCATAATAACGAGACAGCTCTGGTATAAAAATGGCATCCCAAGGGGCAAGGGAGCTAGCAGAGCAGGTACAGTGTTTGCCTTGTGTGAGGTGGACCAGGTTTGATCCCAGTACTGCATACGGTTCCCTGAGCCCTGCCAGGAATAATGCCTGAGCACCCAGCCAGGAGTAAGTCCTGAGAACCCCTGTGTATGCACATAATAAATAATAATGAAATGATAATAATAATAATAATAATAATATAACAACAACAACAATGATAATGGCATCACTGAGACCAAATTCGGTATCTGGCATATAAGTAACTTTGAGAGTATTTGTTGAATGCTATAAACTCCCAGGATGCCTTTCTAACAAGTATACCCTTCACTCCATATATGTACCTCTATGTGTACTCCACATGTACCTCTATGTGTTCTCCATTTTGTGTACCTATCAGTGTAGCTCCTAACCTGCCATCCAGATCCAGAAAGCAGTTATTTAAACTGACAAAGACTGGCCCAGGAGACAAGGCCAGCCCATTGGGCACTTTGCTTTCTTCCTTCCCCTACTCCAGGTTACCGATGGTGCTGGGGTAGAGTCAGAGTTCAGATGGGCAAAAAAAAAAAAAAAAAAATTGTTTTTTTGTTTTAACTTCTAGGCCACACGTGGTGGCACTTGGAGCTTAGTTCTGGGTTTCTGACCCCAGGACTCAAGGACTCAGGAGGTGCCTGTGGCTGATCGCTGGAGGAGGGGGACGGTTGGGAGCTTCCTACCCAGGTCCCTTCTTCCCTTGCAAATAAAGGAAGGTCAGGGCCTTTGATAGGGAAATCCAGGGTCCCCTTCATGGCCACCCCTTTCTGTGGCCAGATGTGGGAGGGAGCTGCAAGTCTGAACTGGCTGTTTTCTTGATGAGGGTCTCAAGCTTAAAGTGCTTGGGGACCCAGGGAAAACGCAGACTGAAGCGGTTGGTTGGCCAGGTGGGACCAGGACTGTGTTTCTTTTCTTTTTTTTCTTTTTTTTTTTTTTTTGCATTTTTGAGTCACACCCGGCGATGCTCAGGGGTTTCTCCTGGCTCTGCACTCAGGAATTACTCCTGGCGGTGCTCGGGGACCATATGGGATGCCAGGGATCTAACCGGCATAGGTCGGCCGCGATGCAAGGCAAAGGCCCTACCCGCCGGACTACCAGCCCCGAGAGGTTCCTGCAGCTGGTCGGCCGCCCGTGAAGGCTGCAGAGGCCGCGGCCGGCTTGCTCCTGGGGACATCTTTCCACTCCTCTCCCCCTGCACCTTCACCTTCCGCCCCAACCCCCTCGCAGCCACGCAGTCTGCGATTCCAGAGCTCCAGGCCAGGCTCAGCAGATGGGCCTAGCTCAGACACTCGCGTCCCCGCGCTTCCCACCTGGGTGCCCGCAGCCGCGCTTGCAGGCTGAGCCTCTGTCAGCTGGGGAGAAGGATAAAGGGTCTCAGCGAGCAGAGGTGGGTGCAATAGCGCTGCGGCCCTCCCTTCACTCCCACCTGCAGAAAGATCAAGGCAAGCGGGGCGTCAGCGCCTCCCTGTCCCCCCTTTCTGCCCCACTCCCCCAAGGTGAAAACGGAGGGTGTCCCCTGGGCTCTAAAATATTTTTCCGCCTCGGAACTAGACGTTCAGGGGCGTGGCTGGGGCGGTGTTTGCAGCTCCGTTTTGCAGCCACAGCGGCGCTGGGTGGTTTTGAGGAGCGACGACGCAGGCCGGCAGCCTCCAACTCCGCATCTGCCAACCCGCGGGCAGAGCTTTGGGGACTCGGCGGCCCCCCTCTGCGCCCGCACCGTTAGGAAAGAAACCCGGGGGCGCGAGAGGGGTCTTGGGGGTCTCCGCAGCGCGACGCCGTGGAAGGGAGGCGGCCACCCCTACCCTCGAAGAAAATAAATGCATCAAGAAATAAACGAATAAAAAGCCCGCCGGGCCTCGTAAGCGCGTTTTGATTTTTTAGAAGGTGTTTTGCTCGCGGCTCAGTAGTTCCTCGCGGGTGGGGAGGTTTGTTGCTTCAGTGATTTAAGCGCTGCTGGAATGAGATCTGTCTCCAGGGACGTCGCTAATGTAGTTATGGCGTGGGGCCACACCCGCAGTTTCAGGGGCTGCTCCCAGCTCGGTGCTTAGCAGGGACAGAATGGGGGTCCAGGCCACTGAGTTACACACACACACACACACACACACACACACACACACCAGTTGTGTGGTCTTAAAACACACGTCAAAATGCGTTTGGTCCTGTCTGGACCCCCTGACTCCCGAGAAGCGAGGGGGGGGGGACCTTTTCTAGCGGGGGCCAACGAGGTGTGGGGGGCCGTCGGGCAAGGGCCTGGGAGCCCCTGCGGCGGGGGACTGCGAGTCCCTAGGCTCAAAGTGTCCGGGATTGGAGCAAAATGCAACTTCCCGGGCGGCTGCGGGGCGACAAGGATTCGCGGCTCCCGCTGGGCCAGCCCGGAGGGTGCAAGCGCTCCCCGGGGGTCCCGGAACCCGGAGCCGGATAAAGGGTCCTCAGGGACGCCCATCCCCGCCTGGCAGGGCCTGGAGGCGCCGAGGCTGCGTGGGCTGCGCGTCTGGGCGGAGCCCGGTGGCTTTTCTTTGCTCCACGGGAGAACCGGGAGGCGGGGGACCCGCGGAGGGAACGGGCGGAGCCGCTGGCGCCTTGCCTGCTCGGAGTGTTCTCGAGGTGGAACGCCCTGCGGAGAGCTGGTGCACACTCGGGGTCTCCCGCAGACTCGCTGGGGGGACCCCCGCCGCGGCCCGACAGCGCCAATCCCCGCGCTGGGTCCTCTGAAGCGCCGCCCCCAGCCCCGCGACCGCCCGTGGGGTCCCATACAGGAAGGTGCAGGGTCTTATCCACCTTCCCGCACCTGCAGGTTTCACAGGTCTGACACCCGCATCCACCCAGATTGCGGGACCAGGAGGTTCTCAGCAGAGTCTTCTCTGTCGCACGGGGTCTCCGGGAGGGAGGGATGGGAGATTCCGCTCCGGGGTTGTCTTGGAGCAGGCGTGTGTGTGTGTGTGTGTGTGTGTGTGTGTGTGTGTGTGAGAGAGAGAGACAGAGACAGAGACAAAGAGACCCCCAAGGAGAGTCACCAGTGACAAAATTATTAGAAACAAAAAAAAAAAAAAAAATCTGAATGAGCAGGACAACCTTTCTCTCAAACGAGAAATAATTTGGTACAACAAGGAAACATATTTTAACACAGGGAGTTCTGTCTTTTTTCTAGTGGACTAATTAGAGCCACTTGTCACTTTTCTTCCCGTTGTTCATCGACTTGCTCTAACGGGCACCAGTAACGTCTCCATTCATTGGGAATAAGGGCCATTATGGTTACTGGTTTTGGCATATCGAATACACCGTGGGTAGCTTGCCAGGCTCTGCCGTGGCTCTGGGTTCATCCCAGGGGGCCCAGTCTTTTTTCTGTCAGATCATCAACCATCCAGGGCCCACAGGGCAGAGCCCTGGGGTGTAGACAAAGCCTGTCTCCTATCTGCCACCTACCAATGCTGCTGGGCACCCGAGTCACATCTGCAACACCTTGAGGGGCAGGGCTAATTAGAGCATTACAAAAAAAAAAAAAAAAAAAAAGGAAATTGGGGAATGAGGGGCCAAGACCTGCGATCTGTGAGGCCCTGGTCCCTACAGCCAGCCATAGAAAGGCAAGCCCTTCTCTAAAGAAAGATCCACAATGAAAATCACAGTGTCTGCAGTGTCCTGGGGCCTCTGCTTGGGATCTCCATTTCTGGTGTGGTTCCCACCACCCCTGCATATGCTGGTGTCTGTCTGATATACACAATGGTGCCATGGCGGTGATAGGTGGCTTTTGAGTTCAGGGCATAAAAGACTTCTGCAGGGCAACTTCTGCTTTGGCGGCTGGGAGACCCGCTCTGGGGAGCAGAGTTTCTGTGTGCAGAGGGTTCCCAGGCAGCTGTGCAGAAAGGCCCAGAAGGAGACAGCAATTCTGGGTCAGTAGCTAATCACCTTAAAGATGGTTCTGCAGGTGTAGTCAAGGTACAGTAACAGTAACCTCAGCTGCCTGCAGCCATATTAGAGACCAGAGCCAGGACCTTCTAACTGTGCTCTAAAATCCCTAATCTGCAGAAACTATGAAATAATAAGTGACTGAAGTTATTTTAAGCCACTAAGCTACTGAGTATTGGAGTGATTTATTTTTCAGCAATAGATAGCTAATCCATAGACTGCATATTAATGCAATGAGGTATGATGAAGCTATCAAAAAATAAAATACATTCCAACTTTCTTCTCAAATCACCTTAGAAATTCTGCAACTGGCATCATAATAAAAATCCCTTACTGTCAGCTCTCATCACCTTTCTATTTGGTCTCTCTGCTTTGGTTCTTGCATTCCCTTAAACCATTTTCTTTTTATTTATTTATTTATTTATCTATTTATTTATTTATTTATTTATTATTGGGTCACACCCAGTGATGCTCAGGGGTTACCCTGGCTCAGCACTCAGAAATTACTCCTGGCAGTGCTTGGGGAACCATATGGAATGCGGAACTGAACCCAGGTTGGCCACATGCAAGGCAAACGCCCTCCCAACTGTACTATGGTTCTGGTCCCTCCTTAAGCCATTTCTACACAGGAGCCAGTGTGGAATTTTAAGGTAGCAGTTAAATTCTGTCACCTTCCTGTTCATTCCCTTTGGAAATTCCTAACAGCATTATAACACTGAAACTGTTTGAGCTACAAGCCCTGTGTGAGATGACCTGAGTCCGCCATCTCCTCTCTGTGACCTGTGTACGCCATCTCCTCCTCTGTGGCCTCGTCCACCATCTCCCTCTCTGTGGCCTGTGTCTGTTGTCTCCTCTCTCTGTGGCCTGTGTCCGCCATCTCCTCTCTGTGGCCTGTGTCTGTTGTCTCATCTCTGTGGCCCGTGTCTGTCGTCTTCTCTCTTTGGCCCGTGTCTGTCGTCTTCTCTCTGTGAACTGTGTCCACTGCCTCCACTCTGTGGCCTACGGCTGCCATCTCCTCTCTGTGGTCTGTGGCCGCCATCTCCTACCTCAGCTTCATTCTTGATGGTCCTCAGCAAGCATAAAGACTTCCAAATCAACCAACCAAATGTTTACACCTGCAGTTCCCCTTACTTAAAACAACCTATCTCCAGTCTTTGAAGTCTGGGGTGGATCTAATGTCATTTAGTTATTAACTTCTGTGCTTATTGCTCACAGACACAAACACACAGAGATACAATACACACCACTATAGACCTTGATCACTTGATCACTTGAATCCCGTTATTCATCGATTTGCTCGAGTGGGCGCCAGTAACATTTCCATTGGACCCTATCACGTGCCAATGTAGCCCAATGGCATCTGGTTGATTCAGGAATATGAAGAGCCTCAAGCCGTTCCTTCAGGGTCTTGACAAGGAAGTCTGACCATCTTGTAGGTGGGTGGCCACGTGATCTTTTGACATCCCGTGGGATCCAGTCAGTAATGGCTCTAGTCCAGCGGTTGTCTCTAAATCGCATTACATGTCCAGCCCATCTGATTTTCGATGCCTTGGCAAATGAGACAGCGTCCCTGTTTCTAGAATAGCGACGGAGGTCGGAATCCGGATTCCTTCTCTCACTTGAGTGAGGGGTGATAGTCCAAGCATAGCTCTTTCGATTCCTCTCTGGGATACCCGAATAGCATTCTCATCCTGCTTTCGTAGGCCCCAGGTCTCTGAGGCATATGTTAGTGCAGGGAGAACAGTGGAGTCAAAGAGATGTGCCTGGAGCCAGAGGTTCTTTGTCCTTTTAGCTATTTCTTCAATGCCTTTGAAGGCATTCCATACTGTTGCAGGACTCCTTTAAGGGTCACTGCATTTGGCTCAAAACATTAGCATACTAAAGGGCCTAGGTGAGGTGCAGGGAGGGATTACCTAAGGGCATTTGACCCTCCCTGCTTTCCATAACAGTGGGAGGAAGGTCTGAGCTGCAGGGGTATAAAATAGCTGGTTTTCACTCTCTGAGCGCGCTTCTTGGTGGGCTCTCTCTCTTTGTGAGCGCCACTCTCCTTGGAAGTCTTATCTTCCCCTTTACACGTGGTGGCCGCCATCTTGGCCTACGTGGCTGGGGTTCTAGCCCTGGAATCCTAAGCATCGGGCTTTTCCTTTTGCTGATTTGTATGCCTGAACCTGTGATAAGTAAAGCCTTTTAAAACTGCATCGGATTCCTGAGTTTTCATCCATTCCTCGCCCGGCTTCGGAGGTAGAAGGGAACTTCGCTTCCCCGGCACTGTCGGGGACCCTGACGGTGCGCCCCCCCCACCATACCACTCTCTTCCTCCCACGCAGCTCAGGTTTTAGGTCGTTCATCATGTTGTCTTCTCGACCTAGGTACACATAACTGCTGCATTCAGAGATGTTTGTTCCATTGAGAGTGAATGGGGCCTCTGGAACTAGTTCATTTTTTCATAAACATCACTGTATCACTGTCTTCCCGTTCATCATCGATTTGCTCAAGCGGGCACCAGTAACATCTCCATATAACCTGTCTCATGCAAGTAGAGCCCAAAGGCACCTGCTTGCTCCAGGAATATAAAGGAGCCTCAAACCATTCCATCAGGTCATGGGAATGAGGTCTATAATTGTTACTGGTATCTGGCATATCAAATACGACACAGGTAGCTTGCCAGGCTCTGTCGTGGGTAGCATACTCTTGTAGTCATCTCAAAATCCAGCATTTATTGATGAACTGCGTGGCTGCAAGCGGCTGCAAGAACCGGGCTGTGATAGGCTGGTCTGCTGTGTGGAGTTCTGACAAGGGGGAAGTCCGGATGTGAAAAATGGAGGCCCTCATGGAGTGGGGGTTGTCTGGCTTGTTGTGAGGCTCTGCTGGGGTGGTGGGCCGGGGCTAGGAACCTGCCATGCCTCCCCGGGCGCCTTATTAGCGGCTGGGCACAGGGAGAGCCAGTAGCAGCTCTGCCCCATGTCTAACTCATGTCTGAACTATGCTCATAAACATAGTTTTCTTTAAATTCAGCTGTAGACCTATCTTTCCACATTCTCAGTCAAAGTCAGCCAGCATTTGTACCGTTTGGCTAATGTTTGGTGTTATTAGAACTATGTCATCAGCGAAGCGGAGGTGGGTGTAGTTGCCAACCATCTATCGTCACTCCCATTCCTTCCCATTCTAATTGTTGCATGATGTTCTCGAGGGTGGCGCTGAAGAGTTTTGGTGAAATGGTATCACCCTGGCGAACCCCTCTTTTTGACATCAATGATCACTTCTTTGTAGAATGGTGAGATCCTGGTGGTGATCCGTAATAGAGCTCACGAAGGATCTTGATGTATTGGGTTTGAACACCCTGTTTGGCTAGGGCTTTGATGACTGCTTCAGTCTCCACGGAATCAAAGGCTTTCTGTAAATCAATGAACATGAGACAGAGCGGCATCTTGTACTCCCTACAAACCTCAATGAGCTTGGTTACTGTGTGGATATGGTCGATTGTGCTGAATCCTATCCAGAAGCCAGCTTTGCTCGCATGGTTGTCCTTCATCTAGTGTTCTGCCAATCCTGTTCAGGATGACTCATGTAAACAGCTTGTAGATGATGGACAACAGGCAGATGGGGAATGATAGTTGCCTATGTCATGAATGTCTCCCTTCTTGAACAGTAGAACTGTCCTGTTGGTTTTCCATTGGGAGGGTACCTTGCATACGGACAGGTAGTGCGTGAAGAGCCGAGCTAGTGTATTGATGAGTACCAATGGCAGATTCTTGAGGTATTCGGGTTTGACTTTGTCTGGGCCTGGTGCTGTTCCCTTCTTTACCGACGAAAATGACATGTCGGATTTCAGAAGGGAGAAAGTTCGAATGACATATCCATATTGTGGAATTTGGTATGTGGGCAGGTGGATGTGGCTATCAAAGAGATTTGAGTAGAAGTCATGGATAATCTTTTCCATTGCCTTTCTGAAAGATGTAATAGATCCGTCAGGGCATCGGAGGGCAGTCATCTTGGTCTTATAGTTGGCGAAGGGACAGGCAGGCGGTGCGAATGCTTTTCCTGGCTTCTGCTGCATCTTCCAATATTTCTGCTCTTCTGTCTTTGAGATCTTCTTTTATCGCTTCTCTGCACCATTTAGCAAGCTTGGACGTTAGCATTTGGTCTCCTGAGGCTCGCGCCTTGCCATGTTGGCGAATGAGCTTGAGAGTTTCTGAAGACAGGCGTCCTTTTGTGGTCTTTCTCTTTCTTGGCATTCTTCGCACAATCATGGAGGTGCTGAACCAGTCGGTTGTATTCTTCATCGATGTCGCCAATGGTGGTATCTTCCCATGTTTGCTGCAATGGTGCCAAAGAGTTCCCAGTTGGTGGTCGTTCTGGGGAGTTCTCTTATACTTTGCAGCCTTTTCTCCCCGTTGCGGGAAGTAGAATTTTGCATGAAGGGAGACGGTGGTCCGATCCTGTTTGGAATTTGGGGATGACAGCAACATCGTTCAGACAAAACCATATATTGAACTATGAGTTCCCATGAATGGTCTTGGTGGACATGATGAACTCAGAGAGTCTCTCACCCTGTAGACCTAAAGAAAGGATATTTACTGACTTTTTCTTGTCCCAGGAACAATGCCTGCTATCTGATTAACATGTGTGTAGTGAATATATGTTACATCAAAATATACATAATAATACACTTACCTGGCAGGGAGGTACCATGATCAGGAAGATGTTTCCCAGGGGCGAGGCTTATCCATTGAACTCCAGATGTGCTGACCCTGCAATTTCCCCAAACATGGGAAACTGGACTGCAGAATTTGTGGTAGTTGGAGACTCGTTCATGCTCTCCTCTGAAGAGAAATATGTGTAAGGAACATAGATAAAATGCAATGAACACGATGGAGAAATTCTTTTTTCCACCTATGTTTATGAAAATTCTTCCAAATATCAATCCTTTGATATCATAAAAAATACTTATTAAAATGCCCACTCAGCATAGGCACTTTTGAGAACTATGGAAGAGAAACAACAACAATCTTATTTAAATCAATGAATAGCTAAAAAGAACTAGAAATTGAGCTCACGTTTGACCCAGCAATACCACTCTGGGAATATATCCCAGGGGGCCCAAAAGCACACAGCAGAAACACCATCTGCACTTCTATGTTCATTGCAGCACTATTCACAATATCCAGAACATGGAAACAACCTGAGAACCCTAGAAAAAATGCCTGGATAAAGAAACTATGGTACATCTACACAGTGGAATACTATGCAGCTGTTAGGAAAAATGAATCCATAAAATTTGCCTATAAATGGTTGGAGAGTATTTTTGCTGAGTGAAGTGAGTCAGAATGAAAAAAAAAACAGATATGAAATAACTGCGTTCATTTATGGGATATAAAAATATCACTGTATCACTGTCTTCCCATTGTTTATCGATTTGCTCAAGTGGGCACTAGTAACATCTCCATTAGTCCTGTCACAAGCAAGTGCAACCCAAGGCCATCTACTTGCTACAGGGACAGGAGGAGCCCGAAACCATTCTTCAGGTTATGGAACTGAGGTCCATAATAGTTACTAGTCTTTGGCATAAAAAGTAAATAAAACACAGTAGCTTTCCAGGCTTTTACCATGTAGGTGGTATAGTCTCAGTAGAAGGCTCTCAACCCGAGCATTTACTTATGAAACTTAAAGGGGGAAGATCAGGTTTTCTCTTGGATGGAGCTCTGAGGAACTATGAAATCTGGATGTTGAGAATGACTGACTGCATGATGTGTGGTTTGCTCTGGCTTCTTGCCAGGATTACTGGTATCAGTTAAAACATGTCTATAACTGTTTACTATGTATAAATGTGAAAAGAAATTGGGAATAGCCTTATGCAAAATTCAGTATCCTATAAAAATATCGCACAGCCGGCTTTGCACCAAGGGACATGTGGGTCTGGCATGGGTGGATCTCTCTCTTCCTGGGCAACTGGAACGAAGGTGGAGGAAAGGGCAGGGCCCAAAGCTCCACTCCGAGTACCGCCACCATGGTCTCTCCCCTGCTCATGAGAGCAAACCCTTGGAGCAATGTTGGACTCCGGCCAGGGCTGACCGAGCCCTTACGGGAGTGTCAGCTCCATGGGTTGCTTCCACATAGGGGCCGGCCAAGCAGCGCAGCTGTGGGTCTGAAGTGGATGGATCTGGATAAAAAATATAGTGAGACTAATATCCAAGACCAAGGAACATTGGGGCCGGAAGAACTGGTTAATGTTTGGAAGCGTGCCACAAGAGTGTGTGTGTGTGTGTGGCGGGTGGGGAGGCGGTTAGGATAGAGAAGGGATCAGTATGACAATAATAGTTGGAAATGATAATTTCCAGTGCTAGGGCAGTCCCTGTTTTTTGGACAGAAACTGAGTGTTGAAAGCAGGTAAAGGGATATACCTGAAAACCTTTCAGTATCAGTACTGCAAATCATAAGGCCCAAAAGGAAAGAGAGAGAGAGAGAGAGAGAGAGAGAGAGAGAGAGAGAGAGAAGTATCTACCATAGAGGTGGGGAAATGGGTGGCAGGGAAATTGGGAACATTGGTGATTGGTGGTGGGAAATGTACACTGATTAAAGCCTGGGTGTTGAAACATTCTATGACTGAAACCCAACCATGAACAACTTTGTAATTGTGTATCTCACTGTGATTCAATTAAAAAAAATTTTTTTTTGCTTTTTTGGGTCAATGCTCAAGGGTTACTCCTGGCTCTGCACATCAGGAATTATACCTGTCACTGTACAGGGACCATATGGGATGCTGGAATAGAACCCGGTCGGCTGCGCAAGGCAAATGCCTTACCTGCTGTACTATTGCTTTGGCCTCATCTTTAATTTTTTAATTTAAAAAATTCTTTAATTTTTAATTTAAAAAATTAATGAGTTTTTAAAAAATAAACGAATAGCTGACCTTTCGAATGATTTGAAATAATTATAACATGAAGGCATGCAAGGACTCTGAGGCGTGGACAGAGGGCAGGGGAGGAAAAGAAGAAACGTTTGAAGACCAATTAAACTGGACTGCAGGTCTGTGGCCAGATAGAACACCTCGTCAACCAACTTCCTGGAAGACAGTGATCCTTTGATGATCAACTTCAAATTTATCTCTACTAAAGACCTGTTTCTGTTTTTCATTTTTAATTCAAATCAAGTGAATTTAATTCCAAGTTTAATTCAAATCAAGAATTAGGTATGGCATCAAATAACCACTAAGTCTGAACTCCCTGAGTAACTGCAATGCAGCATGGTGAAAGTAAAAGTGTCCCTTCAGTTGACAAAGAAGGTATCCTAAGAGCTCTGATAATCCCTCACATGCGCCGCAGAAGGCTTTCTGCAGGCCTGCCTCACTGAGCTGCAGAAGCTATGTGGTATATTGTGTAAAGTCTTTTGACTTCAGAGCAGAACTGTGAGGTTTCAGTCAACTTTGCCACTAATTAGCTATGTGACATTGGTCAATTTTAGCTAACTTTAATTGCTCATGTAAATCTGGAGGTCATTACATTATTATTATACTGAGCTCATAATATTACTATAAATAAAAACATAAATAAATTAATACATATAATGCTCTTAGAATAGTACGTAAGAAACACAAGAATGTCTGCTTGAACAAAAAAGCAAATTGATTGCTTACCAATTTAATGCTAAAAATAAACTTCCTGCTGTTTGGCCATTTTCTTTAGGTGATGGATGTAATAATTATAGGCATGTTTCCCATTCCGCGTTTAATCCATGCCTCAAAAAGAGAGAGCTGGATCTTTTTGAGTTTTGTTTTAGGAAACTTTTGAATCTAAGAGGATTTGAAGCATCAACTAGTGAACCCTTCTGTAGATAAGATTGAGAGCATAATAGGGCAGGAATGGTCCGTGTGCCAAACAAAATCACAAGAGATTGATTTTTTGTTGTTGTTGTTTTCTGTTCTCTCCATAGCAGTTGACCACACTAAACTGGTTATTGATTATGCTTGGCTTTCTAGCCATCCTGCAGGGATTTTAATCAATGGGGAAGTTATTCATTTGATCACTGCATTGTGCTCTATGTTGGTAGCAAGTCTTAGGTGTTGGGGGATCAAGCAGAGGCTAGGAGGTCTGATTCCTACAGGTCTAATAGTTCTTGTTAGCAGGAAATGCATATTTTAACCCTATAACCATATCAACTGATGCTGATTTCAAGTAGGTGAAGTCTGCAAACTCTAAAAAGGGCCTTAGGGATACCTTTAACAGAAGTCCAGTCAGAGAAGCTTTCCCCAGGGAACAAAGCCGAAATCTAAAGGGTGTGCAGAAACTGACTGGGAGAGTAAAGGATAGTTCCCTAGACAGAAATTAGCACACCTGTGTCAGGCAGGAGAATCTGGGTGACTGGGACACTGAAGGTGGGTGCAAACACACACAAAGGATAAAGTCACAGAAGGAGCCAGGATCTGTTTATGTTGTCCTTAAAAGCTCCTTGAAGGGGGCTGGAGCTATAGCCCAGTGGCTAGGCGCTTGCTTTACACGCGCCTGCCCATGCCTGCCCTGGTTCGATCCCCAGCATCCCATATGGTCCCGAAGCACTGCAGGTATAATTCCTGCAGTGCAGAGCCAGGAGAAAACCCTGAGTATTGCCGGGTGTGACCCAAAAAATTAAAAAAAAAAAGCTCCTTGAAGGGCTGAGAGATAGAACAGGACTAAAAGTTCTTGCAATTGCGTAGAGCTGACCCCAGTTTGATCCCTGGCACTGCAGATGGTCCCCTGAATACCTGGATACCATCAGGAGTAATCCCTGAGCCAAGAGCCAAAAAGTAAGCCCAAAGCAACACAGAGCATGGTACAAACACAGTCAAATCGCCTGAAGGCATTAGTTGTATACTTAAAACACGGGAAGGCATTAGACAATTTAAATCAAGAGGATGACATGATCAAAATGTCTTTTTTTTTGCTTTTTGGGTCATCCGCAATGCTCAGGGTTTCTCCTGGCTCTGCCCTCAGGAATTACTCCCTGGCGGTGCTCTGAACCCGGCAAGTGGCCAGCCAAGTGCAAGGCAAACACCTTACTTCCTGGGCTATCGCCTGGCCCCCCAAAATGTCATTTTAAAAGATTAGTAATGTGGGGCCAGAGTGATAGCACAGTGGGTAGGGCGTTTTGCCTTGTACGCAGCCAACCAGGGTTCGATCCCCAGCATCCCATATGGTCCCCTGAGCACCACCAAGAGTAATTTCTGAGCAAAGAGCCAGGAGTAACCCCTGAGCATCGCCCGGTGTGACTCAAAAAAGCAAAAAAAAAAAAAAAAAAGAAAAAAAAAAAAAAGAAAAGAAAAGAAAGAAAGATTAGTAATGTGGTAATTGATGAAGCATGAGACAAGTTGAAAGTTTCCCTAGAGCAGTCACAGGACAAATGGAGAAATGTGGGTGGATTCAAGATACATCAACAACGTCATCAAATGAACTTGGCGGAGCACTAAACCAGAGAGGGTAAGGACAGGAAATGAAAGCTTGAATGCCCAGGGTCTGGGTGGGAGGGTCTCATTACAGAGACAAGAGGGGAAGGGAGAAAGGTACTGAGCAAGGTCAACTTTTTGGTTTTTTTTTTTTTTTTTTTAAACTTCAAATCTATTTAGTGCATTTTTTCAGTATTTTATTATGGCACACAGGAGAGAGTATGGTACAGAGCTCCGACTTCAAGTAATTCTCAAACCAACGAGCTGTTTCCAACTAGTGAAAAGTGACTTTTTAGCAAGGAATCTGCTTCTGTCTGAAATTTGTCATGGATAGAGTCCCAAGTTTAATAAACAAAAACGTGACAAAGATTTGTTTCTGAAACAATCATAGTCTTTACAGCTAATGTCCTGAGAAGACTCGTAGTTGCTTATCACTAAACTCATAATCCAAATTCACGTTGTCATGGACAAAAAAGAATTATTTTACCTATTCTTGTGGTAGAGTATTTTTTAACTCAGAAATAGGTACTATGGAAACTGCTTTGGTATTAAACTCATGACCTTTAGAGGCTGCCTGAAAGTCAAGTATTTCGTTCAGTTCATTGACAGAGTTCTAAGAACAGAAGCAGAGCAGCAAACAGTTTACATTCACGCTGAGTGCAAGTACAAGAGCTTTCGTGACTTTACAGTGAGCAGGAAGGACAGACAGGGCGTGAAGTTGATGCAATGTCCAACCAGTTAGAATTATCATTGAAATCCAGTATTTTCCATAAATACATGCAGAACAATGACAATGTAACATACAAATAGGTAATCTCCCCCTGCTAGTGACTGATAACAATTTCATTTTCTGTATCTGTAGTTTTTAAAAGGTTTGAAAACAGATGGCATTTACTGCAGTTTATTTGAAGCAATAGAATTAAGCTAACCACACACTCAGTCATGAGCTCAGGATTACAGGCAACATGTTTCCAATGACAAATAAACCTATTTCTATTCTTACTATTTCTATCCCAAATTATTAGCTGATTAAAAAAAAAGGAAAGTTCCCTCTGATTAGAGCATTGCTGGGAGGTCAATCTCTGCTCATGATATTTAGAGCATATTAAAATGCCATTAAAATGATGAATGAGTAGATTTCATATTCTTATCCACACTGCATTTACTATTCCATATCTGTGTTGTGATTACCTATATACTATCAAAGATATATTTATCACATAAATTCAGAATTGCATCCAACAAAGTCCTCCTCTCCACTCTGGTATACTTTATGGGGCAAATTATTTTATAGCTATAAAACAAAAAGTACCTCTAGAGACTCTCATTCACTATTAGAATAAATTATTATTACTACTCATTTATAGTAGTAACATTTGGGAATGGAAAGAGAAGAGAGTTCTTGAATGCTAATGACTTAACTTTATCCCTGGGAATTACCACAGGAGAAATGCAGTATAAAAATTGGTATAAAATTTTTGATTTAAAAAAATTCTGAGGTCAATAATCCACTTATATGTGGTTTATGTTGGTACCTTCTTGAGACATTTTAAGTAAGTCAACAACCACAGCAAGACATGTCATTGAGTGTAACTTTATTTACTATTATTGCACATAATTCAAGGACTTTAATCTCTAACCACCAAAGATTCAAAGGACTATTTTTCCATGGTGTTTAACAGTAACATTAGTAAACTCATTTGTTCATGTGAGCCTCTTTATTGTAAACATCTGCATTACTCATTGCCATAAATCCTGAACTCATAAGTGTGGACTATGCACAGACTGGCAGCAAGCCAGGAAGCCACTCTGCAAGCAAACAGGTACTCTGCATAAGGAGAAAGGTCATAGCACGCACTTAATGTCCAATCTAAGTCATCTCAGAAATAAACATAATTGACTTCTTAATTCATATAGTATCTGGAACTCAACTGGTTGGTTGGTGATGGGTTGACCGGATTTGGGAAGACTTATTCTTGGAAGAGTTAAGAAAAGGAGGGGGCTCAATCTTTCTTCTTCGTCGCCTGCTCCTCTCCAGAACCTTCATCTTTCTTTTCTTCTTCCTCAGCTTCTTTGGTTTCTTCTTCTTCACCTTCACCTCCTTCTTCTTCCTCCTTTGCATCCTCAGATTCTTCCTTTGGCAGCTTAAACATGAAAAGAAAGTTTATGAATTCTAAATCAAGGGTAAGCACAGTCCAAATCCTTATGCCACAGTTTTTGTGTGATAACCCTAGCAAGAATGTTTCCCCAAACCACGGAGAGATCCACTCTCACAGGGCAAGTGCAGCCATCAATGCTCACCAGGATTCACTGCCACTAAATACCTATTCAAATGGAGTTTGCAGGAATAGAAGCTTTGCTTCTCTGTGGGACTTCATTACATTATATATAAGGTATTCATTTGGGTCCCTTAGGACACAAAAACATTGCATGAGAGGAATATATTTTTAAAATGCTTAATAGGAACAAAACACAGGAAGATGGCATTTTTAAATATTAATTTCTTCAAACTACCAATTGAAATAGAGACATGTATCACTGGGAAAACTGCCAACTTGAGAAATCAAATGCTTGCCAAATGTTTGTTGAAGACATAAACTAAGATTCTAAACTCAGGACTGGGTTTAGAATGAATACATAGCCAAGGCCTAGTCTTCCTTGGAAGTTGCAGGGATTTGGTGCTTATCCTACCGTCTTCCTCTTCGGCTCCTTCCTCCTCTTCAGCCTCTTCCTTCTCCTTCTCTTCTTCAGCTTCTCCTTCTGAGGGGGCTCATCTTTGGCTTCCTCGGCTTTCGTGGCTTCAATGGTCTCCTCCACCTCAATCTGCTCTTCCTGAACGTGGCTGGTGTAGTAGGATGGGAAGGAGCGTGCAGACATCAGGTAGGAGCTGGTTTGCAAGCCACCATAGGCGGACCTGCCGAAGACCTGGGAGCTCTGGGTGTAGCCGCTAGCTATGCTTCCCACGCTGGTAAAACTGGAGCCGGGTTCCTCACCTTCCAAGAGTTTCCTTTATGGAGAGAGAGAGAGAGAAAAAACAACATGAAATGTGTTGAGTTATTGGCCCTGAGCCCAACTCTCCTCTTTTTCCTGAAGGCCACCCTGACTTGCTACCAAGAGCAGGGCTGGAAAACACTAAAGTGACAGATGTCAAAATATCTAAACAACATCATGATGTTATGATTGATAGGAGGGAAAAAAAAGGAAAATGAGAGCAAAAATAGTCCTATTGGATTTTTTAAAAAATGCAACGGAAGCTAAGAAAGGGCTTGTTATTACAGAGTTCAATTCTTAATCATTTGTTCAAAGATTGTGAAGGTTTCTGGGTCAATAGAAATGGAATCTGATTTGCTGGGTTGGGTTGAATGTGGTGTCTGTTTTCACCTGTAGCGGCGATCTCAATATCCAATGCCATCTTCACATTGAGAAGGTCTTGGTACTCTTTCAGGTACCGGGCCATCTCACTCTTCGTGGTCCTCAATTCATTTTCTAATTTGTTGATTGTGTCCTGTATGGATGTGGGGGGAAAGAGAGAGAAAAAACCAAGCATAAGTCCCAGATGCAATTATTTGGCTACAGCATCACTGCAGAGGCCTAGTCTTAATAAAAATCAAACTACACCGAGATAAATCTCCCTGAGACAATGGCACCTTCTCTTTTAAATATTTCTTCTCTGCCCACCCACCCCATTCAGTTTCATGACATGAAAACCAAAAAATGGATGTAAATTTTTTTTCTTTGAACTAACGCAGTCTACTGGTTGGTCATCACAGAATGCCTGCACATAATTAAATCTATTTAAAAGAGTGGGGGGAACCCTATTTATAGTTCATTTTATCCAGGTCACGCTAGAAACTGGTCCATTTCTTTATAGAAGATATTTAGATTTAAATAATTTATTTTACCTAATATATTTTCTATGTAGCTATATTAACTACTTTTCCCCCTAGACAGATGGAGATCCTATAGAGAAATGCTGTGAGACATTGTCACAGTATCACAGCCTATTGTCTTTTTTGGCTGTATTCCTAAATCCAGCTAGGACGGAAGAAAGTGGCTGGTGAAACTCCTCATAAAGAACTGATTGAGAGTTCTTCGCAGATGATTACCGGTGATTACCGGTGCTGCAAAACAACTTGTGGTTAATGCAGGACTGTGCAAAGACAGGCCAGGGGCAACGCCCAGCCCCCACCCCCTTCCACCACCGCACCCCACGCCCTGCAGGGCTGGGCAGGTGAACCAAGGGCGGCTTCCAAAACTGCATTGTCGCCCCTAGACCCTCCAACTGCCCACCCCCCCACTCACACAGATGCCAACAGCCAAATTCCACCCCGTAATCGGTGCCAGCAAATGCCTGCTCACTGGTTTCTAGTCGTGGGCTTGCTGTTAATTCCAGCACCCACCCCAGCCCCCATTCTGTGACTCCTACCCGCCCCTCGTTTTTGCAGGGTGCGGTACCTGCATGGCACTAATGTCAGCATTCTGTTTATCCTCCAGCTCCTGCAACTGCTTCTCCAGCGCCTCGTTCATGCCCCTGCAGGCTTCGATCTCCAAGGTTTTGGCCTTGAGCAAGCGGCGGCTCTCGGACACCTCGTCCTTGGCGGCGCGCACCGCATCCGTGTTCTTGGCGGCGCTTTCGGTGAGCACCGTGAAGCGGCTCTTGAACCACTCTTCGGCGTTCTGCATGTTCTTAGCCGCCAGTTTCTCGTACTGGGCGCGGATGTCCTTGAGCGCGGCCGAGAGGTCGGGCTTGGAGGACACGTCCATCTCCACGGAGATCTGCGCGTACTGGATCTGCGCCTGCAGCTCGGCGATCTCCTCTTCGTGCACTTTCTTCAGGAAGGCGATTTCGTCCATCAGGCTGTCGATGCGCTTTTCGAGCTCGGCGCGGGCCAGAGCCGCCTCGTCCGCGCCTTTGCGCGCCTCCATCAGGCGGCCCTCGGCGTCCTCGCGGCTCAGCACCTCCTCCTCGTAGCGCGCCTGCAGGTTGCGCAGGGTCTCCTCCAGCCCCTCGCGCTCGCCCTGCAGCGCCTGCTTCTCGTTGGTGGCGTCTTCGGCCGCCAGGCGCAGGTCGCGGATCTCCTGCTCGTACAGCGCCCGGAAGCCGGGACGGCTCCGAGTGCTTCTGGCGCAGCACCAGCAGCTCCGCTTCCAGGACTTTATTCTGCTGCTCCTAGCTCGTGCACGCGCTCGATGAAGCAGGCGAAGCGGTCGTTGAGGTCCTGCAGCTGCGCCTTCTCCTGGGTGCGGATCGACTTCAGGTCGTTGCTGATGGCCGCCACCTGGCTCAGGTCGAGGTTTTCCAGGCTGGGCATCAGAGAGCCGGAGCTGGACGAGTAGCTGCGGCGCACCGACAGGGAGGAGGAGACGGGCGCCGAGTAGCCGGGAGTAAGCGGGAGCGCGCCGTGCTGCAGCCGCTGCGCACGCTGGAGATGTGCACCGGGCGACTCCACGTAGCGCCGCTTGTAGGAGGTCGAGTAGTACGGCTCTCGTAGCTGAAGGAGCCTCATGGTGGCGATCGGTGTCCCTCCGGCTGCAGGCGAACTCGGGGTCTGGAGAGAAGGAAGAACGGGGAGAGAGAGGAGCGGAGGAGGGAGGATGGATGGCTGTGTGCGGCTCGGCGCCGTCCTGCAGCCTCTATTTATAGGCCGGGAGCGTCCTGACGCAGGCGGCCATCGATCACCGCGCGCAGGGCGGGTGGGGGCCGCGCGCTGCTGCAGCCGCACGGACGATTCTGCGCAAAAAGGCAGGGCGGGGGCCGCCAGAGGCTGCGGCGCGCCTTCTGACCACTTTCTCTCGGACCCTCTGTTTTATCTCTGCCATCCGGTAGCCCCTCACTCATTTCCTTTCCCTACTCTTATCCCCTCCGATTTACTCCTTGACCTCCTAGCGCGGAGTGCACCCAAAAGATTCTCACTCGCCTATTGAAAAGTCCAGTTTTCCATGTCCTGTTATCCTCAATGCACGCACACACACACACACACACACACACACACACACACACACACACACACGTACGCACACGCACGCACACACCTGCAAATCGCCCCTTCCTTCCCACAAGGACCACCCCCTTCATCTCCACCCGCTTCCTCCCTCCACCTCCCGCTGCGTGGTGTTAGTGTGACTGCGGCGCCGCTAGGGCGTTGGAAGCACCAGCTAATGGTGAAGGTGCAAGGCTGCGGCATCTACCGAGGAAAGTTTCCGAGTCTTCCTAGAGCTTTCTCGGCCCTTTCTTGCCTTCCTCGCACTGGGCTCTTTAAAAGCGCAGAATCTCAGCAATCGCACCTACGGGAAACTGCGGCACGCGCGGAGTCCAGTTCAGGGTTTCTCGGCACTGACTAAGCGTGTTTCACTGTCCCCTAGACTCCGCTTTATTTCTCGGGGAAGGAGGCCCCGGGTGCTTGGCAGCGCACTGCAGCCCGGGGTGACGATGGGTCTGAAACCCGGCTTGGGTCAGCCTTGTCCGGGCGGCGCCGCGCGCTGCGGGCCGGCAGCTCCGGGGCTGTTCCCTGCCTCACACTCGGTTCCGGCTTGACACCGCCACCCTCCACCGCCCTGCAAGGCCTGTCCCTCTTGGCCCCAGGTGCAGTCCCAACCTGATGCTTTCCGAGAAGCCCCTGCAGGTGGCCGATTTTCGGAGAAGCGGCTCCGTGCCCGGAATGGCCGGTGACTTCTCCCCCAAAGCACCCACGTCAGAGACCTTCTGGGGCGCACAGAAAGTAGCCCACGTTGTTATCCCCCACCCCTCTCCACTCCCGGATCTCTAATAAATAAATCACAGAGTCTGGTAGGAGCCAAGCGATTGCCTCTTGCCCACCGCGCGACACCCAAAAACGAGGGTGCACAAGGACGCAGCCAGCCGCTGGTTGCGTGGAGCTTTGCCTGAGTTATGTGGGAGGGACCCCCCAGTTCCCTGTATTTTCATCGGAACCCTCAGATTTTGTTTCTAAGCAAGCTCTTGATATATTTTTTTGTATGAGAGTAGCCTTCGAGGAGGGATTTACTGAGCTTTTGTTGAAGTCGGAGAGTGACGCCTGAGTCGCGTCCTCCCGGGTCGCCACCGTCGCTCGTGGCACTATTGCTCTTCTCAGTTTGGAAGGTGGGGGGAAGCTTCAGCTCCGACGTCCTTTCGCCTCTAGAAACCTCTATTTCTAATATACTCTTCTTAGTAGCAAACTTCCATGGGGCTTCCCTAGACAATCAATCACCTCCAAATAATGCAGTTCTAGAAACCCTGGCATGGGGAGGAGTAAACGGCTCTAGACCAAGGACTTTATTCGCAGTCGGTCTTGCTCGGTCGTTCTAGGATTTCAGACCAAAGGCGACTGGGCTGCTGTGAATTTCTGCTTGCCCCTAGCAAATGTGCGCTCTTACTCGCTCCTGGTCTTCTCCTTTATCGGCCACTGGAAGTCTGTGGAGAGGAAGAGAGTGGGGCAGGAACCTAGTTAAGCCCCTTTGCTTCGTTCCCTTTGAAAGGTGCTTGAGAAGTGTCAGCGGATTGTTTTCCTGCTTCTGCCCTTAGAAACCCAGCGCTTCAGCTGTTGGGGGGGTCACACACTCCGCGCTCTGAGGTGTTCCTTGAGCTCAGCCTTTGGTATCCGTTCTTTCTGTCCAAGTTTCAGATCGCTCTCAGAGATCTCCCGTTCCATTAGCGTTTTTTGCTCCTGGCTCAAGCCTTTGATTGCATTGGAGGCTAACCAGGAAGCAGGGAGGAGGCTGCCGGGGCAGGGAGTGACTGGCTGAGTGCTGGCCTTTGGGTTCTGGAGGTGAGGGCTAGGAGTGAGAGGGGGGCCCTATTCCTTGTTGAACCCAGGAAGAAGGCATGGCGAGAGAAGGATCATCTGTTGGCTTATGACTCTAGGGCTCTCTCTCTCTCTCTCTCTCTCTCTTCCTCTTTTTTTTGTCTCTGTCTCTATGTCTCTGTCTCTGTCTTTCTGTCTCTCTGTCTCTGTCTCTCTGTCTGCCTGCCTGCCTGCCTGCCTACCTGTTGTCTGCCTGCCTGCCTGCCTGTCTGTCTGTCTGTCTCTCTACGCTCTCGCTCTCTCTCTTGTCTCTCTGTCTCTCTCTTTGTCTCTGGTCTTTCTGTCTCTCTGTCTCTCTCTCTGTCTCTCTGTCTCTCTCTTTTGTCTCTGTCTTTCTGTCTCTCTGTCTCTGTCTCTCCTTTCTGTCTGTCTGTCTGTCTGTCTCTCTGTCGGCCTGCCTGCCTGCCTGCCTGCCTGCCTGTCTGTCTGTCTGTCTGGTCTGCCTGCCTGCTCTGCCTGCCTGTCTGTCTGTCTGTCTCTCTCTCTCTCTCTCTCTCTCTCCCCCTGCGCAGTCCCTCACACTCCTACCACTGCTCTGAAGCACAGCTCCTAAAACCAGCATGCGTCTGGGTTTGGTGACCTTGCCTTCAGCTTTTGTTCTGCCTGGTGCCAGCCCTGTTTATGACAATCTGTCCAGTCATCCTCCTTTTTGAAATCCTCAGCCTGCATTTTGCTGAATGTCCAAGACTTTGTGTGACAAAGCAAAGGTAAACAAGCAGCATTAGGAAATCCACTTACAAAAAGTAACCTTGTTGTTGCCTTCGGCTCAGCAAGGTGATTGTAGCTCTCTCTCTCTTTTATCCAGGAGGGATTTCATTGGCTATTGTGGCACTTTGTGCATCCATTTATTCCCTTTAATCTTATTTCTCCACCAATGTGAAATTGTTTGAGGACTGCCAACAATGTATATTCCTAAGAGACAAAATTTGTGTGTATGTGAGTGTATGCATTGTGCATAGACTAGAAAAGATACACAATATGTGAAGCAGATGTATTGCATGCTTGGGCTAGGTTCCAATCCCCAGCACTACCTTGACCCTACCAGGAGTAGCCACGAAAGCAGAGTTAGGTGTAGCCTCATACCAAAAATAAATAAATGAAAGCAACAATAAACATGTGTTGGTGATATTCATGAAAATATTTCTACCAACTACTATCCCTACTATCTCTCTAAACCCTTTATATAATAATACAGCACCTATATATAAATATATATTTTCTGAAATAATTCAGTTAAAATGCCAAATACATTCACATTAGCAGAGTTCATAAAATGTAGCTCTAGAACACGAGAAAATTTTACTTCTTTAGTGCCAAAAGCTTTAGATTGTCTGAAAGTGTCCAACCCTTGAGATTTCTAGGCCCTGGTGACTTTTGCCAGACTAGGAACTTGTGGAGTGACTGTTTTCTTTGGGAAGCTCCAGATTGATGATCAAATTTTTTGGTTTGTTTGTTTTTTGGGTCACACCCGGTGACGCTCAGGGGTTTCTCCTGGCTCTGCACTCAGGAATTACTCCTGGCAGTGCTTAGGGGACATATGGGATACAGGGGATTGAACCCAGGGTGGCATAGGCCGGCGCGTGCAAGGCAAATGCCCTGCCAGCTGGGCTATCACTCTAGCCTATATGACCAAATTTTTACAGGGACCCTATGAAAAGCATCATCCAGAGTCTGGAAAGCAAAATTCTGCTACCAACACTTGGTGGAAAAGCCTAGACCAGAACAGCAAATGGGCCTCCAGTCACTCCTGGTGGCAGGAAACTGGCATCATGTAATCCAGGCAAGGAGACACAAAGAAATGGACCATGTGTATAGTATTCACCATATGACAGGTATTTTTCTGTCTAATATTTAATGATTACTAAATCAGCAGCAGAAGATGGTTATTGTTTTTGTGAGCAAACAGCTAGGGCTCAGAGAGGTTAAATAATCTGCCTTGCAAGCAGACTTCAAGGCTAGGCTCTGTCTGTTTCCGTTTGAGCAGTGATCTGTTCCTAGCTCACACGCTGCAGCCAGAAGCACTGCTTGCCTCTGTCTCTCAGAATCAGATAATCACATCACGCTACTGTATCTTGCAGAATCTAGTAAGTGCATGAAGTAAACCCTCTTATGCTGGGTGAACGTAACTACGGACTCATCTACACAATGAGGAAATTGCTAAAAGAAAGGTCCATTTGCGTAGATTAGTGTTGGGTGTTTGTTTTAGGTCTCAAATTCTTTAATGTAAAATGAATTTGTTCTATCAGTAAATTGTGCTAACTGGGGAGTGTCCCTTTAAGACATCCAGTTCTCAAAAATTCTCTTTCCGGAGAAACAGCAAGCTAAAATGAAAGGGAGCTGATACAAACTTTTAAAAGCAACCTTTTTTTTATATAACCTTCACTATTTTTTTTAATTAAAATGCCCTCAATCTCCACTCTCATTGTAATTTTTTGACAAAATATCCTCCTTGATTCTATAAATGATGAAAAGGGAAAGCTATAGCATGAGACATCTTATAATTTGAGCTTTCCATGTAAATTCTAGACATCTCTTATATATTCAAAAACAGTAAGAAAATGTATAGCCTGTAGGAGTTACAAGCACATTTTTCTCTGTTTCTGCAACATGTTTATTTCTTCATGTATTTTTTCTCACTGTAGGACTCCATACATGAATCTTCCTATCTCCTGGGAAATATATTTCAAAAAAAACTTTCCCATTGTAATTAAGCTTGCTGATTTTTTACAGGCGGCACTTTTTGTGAAGTGTGGCATCATAGAGCATTGCTCTGCAGCTCTAAAACTCAGATTGGCAGGACTGTGACCTGGTTTGAATAGATTCAAGATGAAAGGCGATTTCTATTCAGAACACGTAATATTCGAGATGACAGGAACTTGCTGCTGTCAAGCAGAAATGATGATGGTTGCTTTTAACCCCTCAATTCTTGCTGCACAGAACTAGTGAAGGTAACGCCTCTCTCCCCAGAGGCCTGCTTCCACGGTGTGTTGCCCCTAATCACAGTCAGCAGATGCAGAGGGGGGAAAGGACAAGCAGGACGTTAAGAGCTTCAAATGGCATCAGCCTAGGCAGGTCACAGCCACAAGGGGTGGAATCAACAGGACTAACCCTGTTTGTTCAGTCTTGTCTTTCCAAACTGCAACAAAATCCATGCTGCTTCTGCCTGCAGTGACAAGCGCAGAGACAATACCCCACGGGCACCATCTGGTTCTCTGCTGACCTTTATGGTGGCTCTAATAAATAATTCAAGGTGTATGAGGTTTCTGTTTGCAAAGATAGAAGATAAGCATTTCCGC
>JAJIBD010003752.1:0-32925 GCA_021461705.1 Cryptotis parvus | reverse complement strand
AGGATTAATGAACATGTCCTTTTTAGAGTCAATGACGGTTTGATCCCTAAAACCATATAAGGCTCCAAAAGAATCCCATAGAACTTATCCCTCAATATAGGTCCAGAGTAAGACATCATGAACCACCATATATAGGTCTCAACAACAAAAGAAAAAAAGCGAAATATACAGCACTATCATTTTAAGAGGAACAAAATGCTGAGAGTTTGATAAGAAGTATCACTGAGAATATGTATATTATATTTAGCACTAGAAAAATATTTAACATTTATATAATTTCTCATAACTGTGCAGAATATAGGATCTATTTTCTAATCTACTAGGAAAATTTTTCTGATCTACTTTTTAATCTACTAGGAAAATCTACTTTTTAAAGTATGTTAGTTTTAAGCTTCTCATTTTCTATATGTCATCAACAAATATCTTTGTTCATTTGTCATAAAAATTACAAAATTTTATTGCATTATTTTAATTTGCAGTAATTTAAAACCTATTTCATTAAGCTGCCCTTTAGAATATCTTTGCAGATGGGTAGTCAATGATTTGGTCGCATAGCTTTGGAAACGAAATACTGACATGACTTTATGCACCAATTGTACAAAAATTGCAGCATCCATATATACATATATATATGTGTAACACATATACATCTATACATTTATTTAAATCATATTCGTGCTGATTTTAAATCATCTTTATATTTGAATTACCCATGGTCCTTCTAATATTTCTCTGTTATGACTACAAATTATTAATCTTACACCCTTAATTTTCCTACCTCTTAAATTATTGCTGATATACCTTTAGCTAAGGAACTTTTGATGCAGTTATAAGGATTGACTCTTCAAAATTTCAAACATGAGACTCAAAAGGGGTGTTGCTACAATAATGATTCATAGCAGGGATATATTTCAAGTGCCAGCCCCAAATCAGTCCACTCCAAAAATGTGCCAAATTAGCATATTATTATGGATTAAACAGCTCACAAATGCATAATGTTTTAAGCCCCCCCTTCCTCCTTACACAACAATTATATTTGATCTTCCTTCTTTTATTCCTCCAGAAAGCAGGAAATAAATCCCTATGTGAAAGTTACCTTTCTGCACAGACATGGAGATGCACGATTATTGTCAGAGATAAGGGTAGGGAACTGTGTACATAAGATTTACTTAAGTCACTAAATTGGTTACACAAACCAAAACTTTTAGATATTTACTTGTTCTGTCACACATTTATTACTTTCTTGTCTAAAAGTTAAATTAATGGGCTACTTGAATAACTTGCTCTTCCCAAATACTATAGACCTCTGTCTGCACAGAATTAAACTTGTCTTTCACTAATCTCTCTCATGCCAATGTTTTATTAAGTCAGCCAATGTAAACAAAGGAGATGAGGAAAAGATCTCCTCTCAAGCTTTATTGTACAAATTTTATTTCTTTTGAAAATTTAATCTGTATCAGAAATATAATAAATATCAATGCTATAATTACAAGAAAAACGTTACTGAAAAAAATTGTGCAATTTCCTCCCCCATACTCTATAATTCTACTAATAAAATTTAAATCTTGTCAATCCTTTTAGAAACCTTTAATCTTTTGCTTCTTCCTGTAAATAGCATTTTAGAATCAGCACCTTATCACCAGTAACAAAGTAAAATAGAGGATTAAGTAGGGAGAAGGGGGAATTTTTCTGATGTATATTCCAGGAAAATATAGTTTCATTCTAACCATTACTACCAATGCAAGCTAGATAAATTCTAAATTCAGATATTTAGCGTGATTCTATTCCAGAAATATAACAGTTCAATGGTTCTTTTGATTTTATAGAAATTTCTAAATTGGGGAAGGATGTATAGGTCAAATAAGCAAACTGGATTCTATTTTTATTCTTTTGCACAGTCCAACTCACTAAGTTTCATGCACTTATTTTGAAATGGTATATCTCCTAGTCTTGTCAATTACCAATTTAAATTCACTGTTTATATCTGAGTCTAACAGTCTGACTGGAAAGTTTTCTATCGTTACATTAAAAAAAAACAAAACTAAATGCACCATTTGCTTTTGTTGGTTTAACAAAAAATTAAGTATTGAAGTATACTCTAGCTCCTTAGATTTGTTTTCATGTAAATGTTTGCTCTACATAGGCAAATACATCTCCCTATGGCATTAATATGGCCTATTAATCTTCAAAGAAATGCTTTTTTAATGTCAGTGTAACCATCAAGTCTAAAATGAAAGCTTTCGTTTCCGTTGACTCTGGAACTGCTGGGATGATATTTTTCCATGCTGCCGTAAATGCCCCTTTTCTGATCTGACACGAGGAACATAAAAAGCAAATTCTGTCAGCATAAGTCATCTAAGGAACAACGTCTGTGCTTGTCTTGTGTATGGTTTTCTTACACCCTAGATATTCAGAATAACTGAACTTACTGGACCCCTACCAAGTTATCTATCTCTGATAGCTGCTGTGCTGTAAATTCATACTGAAAACTATTATATTCTCCTGAATTGCTGCAGCTGCCCAGATAAAATGGGAACTTTTCCACAGATTTTCTTGTCAACTTCAACCTGGAGGTAGGATTTAGGATAGCCTCATGCCTTAGCCTACTGACAGGGAGTGATTTCCTAGCCTTCCTCAGAGCACCCTTCCTCAAGCTCAGCGTTAAAAAATAGCACACATATTCTGGTCAAAAACTTTGCTATAACTGGTTGAGATAGGTTGTCTTTAGGCAGTTTCATTTGAAAACGTCCTGATAAGTTTGCCTCGGCAAAGGATTCACAGTAGTTTCTTGCTAAGTAGCCTTCTAGCATGCTGTCTAGCAATTAGGCAGTTATCTTCTCATAGACTCATTAGTGTATGCTCTAAGTCACTCATTTACAGATTTAAGTTTGAGTTTCCCAGGGGGAGGAAAAGTTTCTACATTTTATTTGAGAAAGGCCAATTTCTCTTTGAACTGCCACTTCAAAGTGTCTCGGCAATGGGTATTGCGGAGGACCCTCGGCCCATGATCTGTGTAGATGTTCAAAACAAATCCTGTTTGATCACACTCTTAGCGATTGCTTTAGAAGAGCTATGGTTTTGAATAGTGCTAAGAACCTTATAGAAAGAGGTATAAGGAGCAGAAAAAGGAAAATGACTGAACCGCCTTTCCAGTGTATCTTGGACTCCAGGATTCCCTGAAATTGGGATTCTCAGTGCTGATAATTCTCACTGTGACTTTATTAGCTCACATTTTAAAAATTTATCACTCGTTTTGTTGTTTTCTTTTTTACAGCATTTGTGGGGCATGATTGTAAAAAATCACATCTAAGGTGCCCAACACAATATTTTGCTATAACATATCTGGAGAAGTGATTGCCACTAGCAAGCCATTAGCACAAGTGATTACTATACAGAATTGCCACCAATTTGGCATTATATACTTTAGTTAACTTCACTCCTACTTGTCCCAAAATGAAACCAAGCTTTTAATGAACTGGCAAGAATAGAAAATAATTATATTTATTTCTGCTAATTTTACTAATTAGATATTGGTAATTGCTTCTTTTCTTTTCTCCCCACTCCCCAACCACTTTTTGGGTCACATAGTGTGATGCTCAGGTGTTACTTCTAGCTCGGCATTCTGAATCACTCCTGGCGTGCTTGGAGAAGGATATGAAAGCTGGGTATTGAACGTGGGTTGGCGGCATGCAAGTAAATATCCCAACTCACTGTACTATTGCTCTGACTCCTTGTTTCTTTATTTTTTGAAATTCAGGTTTGTTTTGCTTAGTTTTCAGCATCGTCTGGAAGTGTTCAGATCTTAATCCTGATTCTGTGCTCCTGGAATCATTCCTGCTATATCTGTGAGTACGGGTGATGGCATAAAATGTAGGTTGGCTGAATACAAGGACAATGTCCTTCCTGATGTGTTATCACTCCAGCCCTTTTTATTTTATTTTCATTTGAAATAGTTCAGAAATAAAGTGGCAAGTATCATTACTCCTAAGCATGGTAAGACACTACAGTGAATCCTGTTATAAGTTCAGTATCCCAAATGTCAGTCCATAGCAAAAACGCAAATCTAAGTTAGCTAAAAAATCGCAGGGCATCACTGTTAACTGGCTTAAATAAATACAGTAGAGAACATTTCAATTCACTTGAATGTCACTTCAAGAGGAAAATAAGCCAGTGGTGGTGGGAGCAATGTTATTACCTAGGTTATCCATTTTGACAGTAAAAAGTAAAAACTTGATCCTCCCCATTGCTATTGCCTCAAGGTACACTTATAGAGAATAAAATAATTTCCACAGGTAAAGTTTAGGTAATAAAATGAAAGCAACATCTGTGTGGATAGAAACTCTTAAGAAAGTTAAGTCTGTATTGTTTGACCTGCAAACTACCACAGTTTGTTTGAATTACATGGCCACCTGTCACAACTGTGCTTGAGATTCTTCTAAAACAGTAGGAGTTTGTCACATAAATAGAATGTGCTGCACTTAATTTATTGGAGACCATGAGGCTACCCCAATGAATGTGAAAGTTTTCAAAACAGAAATGACAGGACTCCATGTATCCTAAAGTCATGTAACACTGCCTGTTGACAGCTGGTCAGAATTTAAATAGCTATTTTAAACATTTAAATGACATTATTACTGGATTTCTAACCAAATTGCCTCGTACTGATTAATCAGATAAAATTCCTAAACATGCACTTTGTAGATACATATTACATTCTCTAATAGTTACATTTACTGAGTCAATTTTCAGGTGGCTCATTAGTATGATTGGAGACACTGCCCAAAGTACCTCTAAATAAACTGTCTCTGCCTTACCATAGTTACCAGGAGAGGTGGAAATTCCACAAAACATAAAACTACTCTGTGGTTCAAACAGTTGCCTTATCCCATGGTCCTCTTTCAAAATCCTCAGAAGCTAAAGTAGGTTACACTCACATGTTAAATTGGTTTTATGCTTCCCATCTTCCCTTGCTTCACAAAATCTTGTATCTGGGGATTTAAACCCTATACTGCACCCTACAAAGCAGGGCCGCGAAAGAAGGAGGAACCATGTATAGTCAGATAACTCTTTCTGGGAAATACTTATGAATATCTTCTTGTCACAGCCTTCATCCCTGTCATGATAGCTCTGTAAAGAAATGATCCCACGGTTCAGTGGTACCTCATGCAAGATAGGTAGTAAAAGGTTAGCGCGGGACGCTAGCGTCCAGCGTGGTTTTGAGGGGACACTCATCCATTGTTGGTGGGAAGGCCGGCTGGTACAGCCTTTCTGGAAAACAATATGGACATTCCTCCAAAGACTAGAAATTGAACTCCCATTTGACCCAGCCATACCACTCCTGGGAATCTACTCTGGGAAACCAAAAATACGCAGCGGAAACACCATCCCTACTTTTATGTTCATAGCAGCATTATTCACAATAGCCAGAATCTGGAAGCAACCCGAGTGCCCGAAAATCGATGACTGGATAAAAAGCTTTGGTACATCTACACAATGGAATACTATGCAGCTGTTAGGAAAAATGAAGTTATAAAATTTGCCTACAAATGGATGGACATGGAGAAGATTATGTTGAGCGAAATTAGCCAGAAGGAGAGAGACAGTTACAGAATGACTGCATTTATCTGCATAACATAAATATATAGGTACATATTATGATACCAATATCCAAGGTCAAGTGAAACATACATCAGGAGGTCCTGTCAAAGGTGGAAATTATCACAAACGTGTGGGAGTCAGAGGCTAGGTAAGACAGAAAATGGAACAGTGTGCTAACAATTGTGAGGGTACTAATGCCAACCTAGAACTGGGCATTAAATAGAGGCAAAAGGATACACATGACAACCCTTTAATGTATGTTCTGTAATCCATAGTCTGGAGAGGAAGGAAAAGAGAAAGATAGAGAAATGGAAAGAAATAAAGAACCTGCCATGGAGGAGGGCTGGGGGGGGGGAGGGAACCGGGGACGTTGGTGGTGGGAGATGGGCACTGGTGGCGGGATGGGTGCTGCTACACTGTATGACCAAAACCCAAATATGAACTTTTTAATTTTATATCTTTGTAATTGTAAAAAAAAAAAGAAAAAAATGATCCCAGCTCTTTATCAAGTTTCAACATCAGCTCATTCCCAGTTAATCACGTGTTTTGCTCACTGAAACACCATTGTATTAAATACAGTTTATTTCAAATTAAAGACAAAATAGCCAACTTTTGTATTTTTGAGATGTTCAATATTTTACATCAACATTTTTCTTTAAAGACCCAATTAACTATAATTTTATGTAGTATTAACTATATTTAAGCAGTATTTTATAGCAGTATTAACTATAATTTTTCATGCCGATATTGTCTAAGTTCTTTTATATTTATTTCTTCTTTCTCATAATTTTCTATCTTAATAGTAATAAAAACCAGTAAAATGTATGTGATTATTACACACCCAATATGCACATAGTATTTCATAAATTTATCACTTAAGAAAAATTAGTTCATGTTTAGTTTATATTGTCTTCCCTAGAAATGAATGTTTTTTTGATGCTCCTTAATAGACAGTGTTTGGTCAGATGCCAGATTTATTGTGAAGATGTGATTCATCTGTGTGTTGTGATGCTTTGTGAGTCATAGCAGGTACAGTTAGAAAGGCATTAGGTATCAAAAAGCCCAACTATTTATTTTGCATAGAGAAATGGAGTAGATATTGCTTCATTCTCAATCATACACTTTAAAATAGTGCTTAGAATTTGACTCAGATGAAGCCAGCTTGTTAAGTTGCATAGATTTGTATTAAGCGGGAGAGTCAGTATTTTAATAAATTGTGCACTGGGGCTCAAAACTGCAGTAGCTGAAGGAAGAAGCACAAAACATCATCTAACTATTGTGTGCACTTGTGCCCCTATAATCAGGGGTAGAAAATCAAAAGATTTTGATTGAACAGCACTGTGCATCTCATCAGTTTGCTAAATTCTGGCTTGTATTTCCTGAACAGACAGCTTTTCAGAATCATATCATTATTTCCCCATTATTTCCCAATGTATCTGTCCTTAATTATTAAGGACAATGTTTCTATCAGTTAAATATTATAATTTTACATCATTTGTTTCAAATATTGAAATGCAGAAGTATGTATAAAATAAATGTTATTATATATGTAAATATAACTGCAAAATCTCATAAATTTTAAAGCTATAATGTATGATAAGAGGGTATAGACATTATGCAATAAATAGGTTTGAATTCTTTTAGCAGATCAGTTATGAGTTTTTAAGGTGGTTGGTAACATTCCATTCTGACAATCTACTTCACACATTTGTTGCTCTGAAAATTGCTTTACACATTTGCTATCGTGTTAATATTTGTTTTTATTAATTCATATACCACATATAACACATAATGGAAGTGCCAGTGTTACAGGCAATAGAATAACTGTACTTTTTTGTTAAATATTTTAGCTGTATTTTGTATTAAAATAATTTTTATTTACCAAGTAATAACAGGAATATAAAATCTGTTATGTAAGTAGAAATGCTAGTTTACAGGTTAAAAGCATAGATCTCAAAATTGATAATTAATTATCTCAGTTGGATTTTTCTTATAGTTTCTTACTAGTTGTGTGATTTTAAAAATCTTATCTAAAATATAGAAGTTATCATTATAACTCTTAAGGATTTTCTAGAAGTCACAAAAATGGATAGTGTGAAATAAAGCAAGTACTCAAATGTTATTAGATTACTGACTTTATATATTTTATACCCAGATTTAATTTTTCTTATAAAATATGGTTACTATTAACCGTGGCACATGATTAAGAGGACACAATTAACTTTCTTAAGGGGGAAAATGAAAAATCATTTTGCCCAAATTCATATTCTGAAAGTTTTTTGCTAAAGTTTTCATTTCTGTAGGCAATTGATATATACAGCCTTTGATTTTTTTTTTGAAAGCTGGGAACTATAGCCTGATTCAGAAAATTATTAAAATAAGTATTTGTCTCTGAAGTTAGCGTTGAAATATTTAAGTTGAGACCATTTAAAGTGTAGAAAATACAAATAACATCATGAAAATGTTGGAATAACTTTGTGTATCTCAAATGGAATCAATTTCCAGAAATACAGTAAAGTCATTACTATATATTTTGTAGAAGCGAACTCTTAATAATTCAAAAGATATTTCATATGGAGTTTTGGGGATGCTTGATCATCTCTATCAGTGAACTTTATTAATTTATATAAAGGTAAATGGATTAATAAGAGCATCAGATTACAGTAGCAACACCATTCCTTATGCAATAAATTAAAAAATGTAAGGATCCAAATACTTTCTGTTTTTGAAAGGTTGACCTGGGAAAAGTATACTACTAAAGTACACTGAATACAAAACTTATATTCATGGACTGATCTGTAAATCATCAAATTGTTAGCTCTTTACTTTTAAAGAGATGTGAGTAAGAGGGTTAGAAGAAAAATTTGGAAGCTACTGGATAAATAATTGTTCAATAAGAAGAAAAATATAAGTCTTTAGGCATATGTTACACATGGTTCCCCCACTTCTTCCAGTCCCATTGGAGCCCTGTTAAAACTACCCAGATGCCATGGATAATCTCTTGCACTGAAATCCCAAAGGGCCTTACATTGAACTAGTGTCTTTGCTGCGGAATACTCAAAGATGAGCCCCATGGTCTCAAGAGTACTGCTTAGCTGATCATCAAATATTAACTAATTAAAAGAGAAAGAGGGGAAACACAGTATGATAGTATGGAATATTAGTGAAGTAAGTGACACATTAGAGTGTTTTAAGGTGAAACTAAAATAAAAGGGATATAATGAATAAAAATGCATTTGCTTATTTAAGCATTACATATCTCTGGTTGTATTTAAGTAATTGGAAACAGTATTTCTTCACATGAGATGGGACATATGTATTACAAGGAACCTTTACATTGACTGACTGTGGAAATTTGAACAATACAGCATCCCTATTATTTGTGGGGGTGGACTTTTTTGGTTCATACCCAGCACAGCAATGCTCAGGGGTAACTTTTGGCTCTGCGCTCAGGAAATACTATTGTGGGTGCTTGGGGGACCATATGGTAGGTCAGGGATTAAACACAGGTTGGCCACCTGCAAGGCAAATAAATACCCTACCCATTGTGATATCACTCCAGCCACTGCATCCTATTTTTATTCAAAATAACATTAATGTAAAATTGATAAATAGTTCTTTTCATTTACTGTATTCAGTGATTTTAAAAATAAATGATATTTGCAAGAGTAACTTTTGAGAAAAATTTAGAACATTTGAAGGTTTTGGAAAATTTTTCCCTATCAATAACCCCAAGGTTGAGATAGCCCCCTGAGAAAAAACAGTGCAGGTTATTTAGATGATAATTCAGGGGAAACAAAATGTGCCCAGGAAATAATAGAATCAATTGTGGGCCAGCAAATTTTCACCCAGGAAAGATAGAATGAAACAGTTTAGGGGTATTTTGATGTAGAAAACCACATAGGCAAAAATAGAGTAAGAAATTCAATTTATATTTTAAGGGTACCTGTAATTAGCTATGCTAAATAATCCATTGAAATTTGATGTGTTTACTTACTATACTTAATGTCTCCATCAATTTAATGGCTCAAGGGCTGGGAGTCAGTGTAGGGAAATGTTAGTATGTTGAGTAAATGGCCAGCTACTGAGCTCACAATGGCTGCTCAAATCACCCCCAAAGCTTGGACAGTCGTGTGCTTGTCAACTATTTGTCTCATTGTGCCATTCTCTGTATCTGACACAATCTGCATGGTGACAATGCAATTGGCTTCGGTTGGCAGTGTGCCACCGAAGGGTCTTGCTTGTGAGCCTTAGAATATTTATCTTTTGATAGTAGGTATGAAAATATTTATTAAAGGTCTGCTAAATGCCCACAATTGCATGGAGGACTTATTTATATTCTTTACCTCAGACCTTACAGCTTATATGAAATGGCCATTCTAATCTCCATTTGAGATATAGGAAAACTGAGGCAGGTAAGTAATTAGCCTAAAGTCACACAGAGGAAACAGAAAAGAAAACTGAAATTCTAATTTCACTTTATAGCTTCAAACCTCATGTTCTAAGTGACTTAAAAATATGGAAGTAAACTGAAGACAATTTACATGTCAACATAGGAAATGATTAAATTATAGATATGAAGCAGTCATAAGAACTGATGTGATATGGATCTACTTTTACAGACATAAAAAGTGTTAGCATCTCAAATCAAAATAAGTTCAAAATCTAATATGTAACACCCTTTGAAATGTATATAATACATGCATATTAATTACATTTGAAAAATTATGTCTTGGCTTTGGGAACTGAAGTAACTTTCCTCTTGTTACTCTCATGTAGTTTACAATAGATCAACAACATTGGACCTATAATCAGAAGTTGTATTAGATTCTGATCAAAAAGACTGGGTGATGGATACAGAGATATAATTTACTGCAATCAATTCAAATGCTAAATATGTGCTATTTGGAAATGATTTGCAGAGGCTGGAGCAATAGTACAGATGTAGGGGACCTTGCTTACATGGGCTTATCTGGGTTCAATCACCAACACACCATATGGTTCCCTGAACACCACCAGAGTGATACCTGAACTCAGAAATTGGACTAATCCCTGGGCACCACCAGGTATGGCCCAGAAACAAAACAAACCAAAAAAAAAAATCATTAGTATACTGGTACTCAGAGGGCTCTATATCTTTAAGAAATCTAAGCAGCTAGAATGAATTAATATATTTCACAAAATAAGCCAAAAGATACACTTTATGATTTCACTAATATTTGGAATATTAAGAAACAAATGAAAGAAAGGAAAATTTCAAACTTTTCTCTGTTTTTCATGTAATTGTTGATTATTTCCTTGTCTCTTGTTTTCTTTTAAACTTTTTAGTAAAGGCTGCATGTTGCAACTCTTTTAGCCTTCCTTTAGCATTACTCTATAGAACCCTAATCCTAGTAAAAACACTTTTCACTCTGAGGTCTCTGGAATCTATTTATAATTCAAGGATTTAAGTTGCATCAACATTTCATATCAGATTTTTGATATTTACCTTTACATTTCAGACTGATCATTTATGAACCATTCTCCTTTACTGAAAAAGCAGAGCCAGAGTCAACCAAGACTTTGAACTGTGATTTATTTCTTTTGTCCTACTTTGATTCACACTGCATCGTGGAGACTACTAACTCTATGTCCTTAAAGATGACAAAAAATTAAATCCCTACATGTTCTTGGAAAGAAATCATAAGAAATTGAACAAGATAAGTGTATGGAATAACAAAATACCTTCCTTTTACCTGATGTACACTTTCAATATAAGTTCCTCTGCTTTTCAAATTCATAGGCCAAATATGCAGATATTGAGATGATTTTTAACTGGTATGCTGTATTTTTCTTTTCATAATTTTTAGATAGCAAAAAGTTTGTTTAGTTCATATTTAGTAGCTGAAATTAAAAATTATAAATGTCTTCAGGTTTCTCTGAGTGAATGAAAAATTCATGTCACTTCTTACAAAGAAAAATTAAACTTTAAATTAACTGTGTATATCTATTTGTATATGTTCTTTAATTTGAACATGAATGAAAAGTTTGCACCTATAAAAACACTACTAGAAGTACACTGGGGTTATCTAATGGTTATGACCTGTAGTATATACAACGCTGTATAATTTGTACTGACAAAAGGCATACATGTCATTTCAGGAAATATTACAGGTAATACATTGCACTAGATAAATGAGAGCTAGTACAGTGGTTAAGGTACTTGTCGTGCATCCACCAGCCCCACTTTGATCCACTGAACCACAAATAGTCACCTGAGAGCACTGCCAGGAGGCAGGAGTAAGCCTGACCCCGAGCAGAATAAGAAGCAAAGCCCCAGCATTGCTGTTTGTGGCTGACCTGTCCCTCCCAAAATTAATAGCTAGTAAATTATGTAACAATTCATGAAGATTTTGAATTTTCTTCTCATTAGAACACATATAAAATTGGGAAGATAGAAAATTAACTTTATTAGTCCAGGAATAAAACGTATTTATATTTGGTCTACTTAAATCTAGGAATCTGAGGACAAGAACTTTCTATAAATACATGCTTATTTTAATGGCTTAATTTGAGAGTTTTTAGCAAAGGTGTGAATGAATAGATCAGTTTAGTAGGTCCCAAGTAATATGTTGTATTCTGCAAAGTCACACAAAGTCCAAATTGAGAATTAATATTCAACTCTAATTATATGTTGAAATGTAAGCATGTGATAGATTATACAATCTTCAAACATGCAGAAGTAAAAAACATACACAATACATTTGAAAATTATACAATCTTCAAACATGCAGAAGTAAGAAACATACTAGACATACAATGTAAGTCTGGTGTATGTTTGGCAAGAGGAAGCTTGTCAAACAAAAAGACACTTGCTGCAAATTAAAAAGCACATTAGGAGGTACACAGTTATTGGAGAACATGTTCACTAAGTATTGATTGTGCAGTTGCACTATTCAGTATGGTACTGTAAAAACAGAAGCACAATTGGAAGAAGACAGCTGTGTAGAACAAAATGGAAATGCTTTATAGGCAAGAGATACATGAGCTCTAAGATTTCTTTAGTGTTCAATAGCTAAGCCACAGTGTTTGGAGTGGGAAAAAACAACAGGACCTTTGTGTTGGATTTAAGTAGGGAGAACAAACATTCATATAGTCTTTTTTCAAAGAATATTCTAAAACCAGTATGAAAATCAATTGCATAGAAGTAAAATAGAGCAGAGAAACCATCTTGGAATTATCACAACTGAGGCAAGAAGTTTGGGTGAAAAAAGACATCGGCAATATGAAAGATAATGGCACGACAGACTGAAAAGAGAGTTGTCACACTTGGTTACCTGAATTTTTTAAGGTTAGACAATATTGTCTAGACAATATGCTCTTTTACATAATTACCCTCTGAACAAAAAAAGTTCTTGATCTACAAATGAATTTTCAAGTAGCATCAGTGACAATTGAGAAAGTTATTTGAAAATTTATATTTCAAATGCATTTTACCAGATCAGAATTATATTTATCAGTTTCTATGACATGTTTATTACTTTAACTCTGTAAATTATTCTGATAAGTCCATACAAAAAAGTTGAAATTTTCTAAATTTGATGCTAAAATATACTAAGTAAGTCAGTTCCTTTTTGTTCCACAGGATATAGCTGAAAATGAGGAGAAAGACTTTCCTCAGGTTGTTCGGGAGAAAAACAACTTCACAGATTAAATCAGGCCTTCATTTAGATCTAAGAGAAAACTTATTATAATTTGTCTCCAAGGAGGCAGAGCACATCACTAGGAGTTAGGCTTTGTTCTCTTGTTGGCTGGACGGTTTTTCCCTCTGCTCATTTGCCTTCCTTATTTTATTTATCTGTCTATGAATGGGTAATTATCTCCCCACCATTTTTGTCCCTTACTGTTGATGTTCTGTTTTTGTCAGATTTGTTTTCCCTTGATTGTTTTCTTACTATAATCATCATGCAAGAGGGTGATACATTTTTCATTTAATTATAATTGTCTTTTTCATGCAAATTTCAAGATTAATAATGGCAAAAGAAGATAAGAAAAAGTCTCTTTAGAGTTTCTGTAGTTTTACCACATAAGGACACATTATTTAGACAAAATCACTCAGTTCTTTTATTGATACATATTGAAATCATCAAAAAAGAAATAGAATTTTTTTTTACTTTAAAAAAATCATTAGCCGCAAACAAGCATTAATGACGAAGTACAGGCTGCAGTAAAGTTAGGACCAAAATATTTGCAGTGTTTGAAGTGATAGTTTTCATAATGAGGTAAACTCTAAAATACTATTCCAATTGTTTTAATACAAAATGATCCTCTTCTATTGAGTTATGAACTACTATTAAGTGCATAATCCTTTAAAATCAACATTTTAGGTGGAAGTATTTTAGATATTAAAGTTTTTATGTCCCTGGGACTAAAAGATGATCTTTAAACTATCTGGGATATAAAAACCTATTTTCAAACCCTAAGATTTAAATGAGGTAAATACTATTCATAATATAGAATGATGAATAGCATTATTTAATTTTCAAAAAAATATTCAGATATCATTTGAAAGAACTAGCTTAACCATACAAAATTAGAGATGTTATAAAATGTTGTTAATTTAGGCTTGAAAAGAAGTTGTTTATGGTGCTTATCTATATTACCCATGCATGGAGTATATATTATTTATGAAGATTTTCATAGCAGCAGGCAAATATTACAAATTGTATACATAGATTATGTTATATTTTTATGATACATACTGTATTAGTTTCCTATAGCTGGTATAAAATAATCACAAATTTAGTGGTTTAAAAATATTAATGTCACTTTTCTCTATAAATCAGAGTTGCTCTCCTGTGGCTCTTTGGAAGGCTAAATTTCTTTGCCTTTCTGAAACTTTATGAAGGCCCTTCATATTGCTTGGTTCATAATCCCTTTTCTAGATTTTTTCTTTTGCTTTTTTGGGTCACACCCGGCAATGCTTGGGGTTTCTCCTGGATCTACACTCAGGAATTACTCCTGGCGGTGCTCAAGGGACCAAATGGGATGCCAGGGATCGAACCCAGGCCGGCATGGGCGCGCGTACAAGGCAAACGCCCTACCCGCTGAGCTATAGCTACAGCCCCACAGTCGCTTTTCTATTTCCAAAGTAGAAGAAGCTGGTTGAGTCTTTTTTGTATAACATTACTCTGACTTTGTTCACTTCTTCAGAGTTTCTGTTATTCTCATTCACTCAATTGATTAATCCAAGGTATTCTCCTCATTTCATCTGATTTAGTCTTAGTTCCACATTAATTAGCCTTTCCCATGCAATTTAATGAACTCACAGATTCCAGGGACTAAAACAGGTAGGCCCAGTGCTTCAAAGAGAATCATTTTGTCTCTCTCCTTCTGGCTAATTTCGCTCAACATAATCTTCTCCATGTCCATCCATTTGTAGGCAAATTTTATAACTTCATTTTTCCTAACAGCTGCATAGTATTCCATTGTGTAGATGTACCAAAGCTTTTTTATCTAGTCATCGATTTTCGGGCACTCTGGTTGCTTCCAGATTCTGGCTATTGTGAATAATGCTGCTATGAACATAAAAGTAGGGATGGTGTTTCCGCTGCGTATTTTTGGCTTCCCAGAGTAGATTCCCAGGAGTGGTATCGCTGGGTCAAATGGGAGTTCAATTTCTAGTCTTTGGAGGAAAGTCCATATTGTTTTCCAGAAAGGCTGTACCAGCCTGCATTCCCACCAACAATGGATGAGTGTCCCATTTTCCCCACACCCACACCAGCACTTGTTGTTCTTGCTCTTTTGAATATGTGCCAGTCTCTGTGGTGTAAAGTGGTATCTCATTGTTGTTTTGATTTGCATCTCTCTGATGATTAGTGATGATGAGCATTTCTTCATATGTTTTTTGGCCATTCGAATTTCTTCCTTGCTGAAGTTTCTGTTCATTTCTTGTCCCCATTTTTTTGATGGGGTTGTTTGTTTTCTTCTTGTAAAGTTCTACAAGTGCCTGATATATCCTGGATATTAACCCCTTATCAGATGGGTATTGGGTGAATATTCTTTCCCATTCTGTGGACTGCTTTTGTATCTTAGTCACTGTTTCTTTTGAGGTGCAGAAGCTTTTTAGTTTCATGTAGTCCCATATGTTTATCTTTTCTTCTAGTTGCTTTGTTAGTGATGTTTCATCTTTGAAGATGCCTTTAGCTTCAATGTCATGGAGGGTTTTTCCTATATTTTCTTCAATGTACTTTATGGATTCAAGTCTGATATTGAGATCTTTAATCCATTTTGATCTGATTTTTTGTGCATGGTGTTAGACACAGGTCCAAATTCATTCTTTTACATGTCGCTGCCCAGTTTTCCCAACACCACTTGTTGAAGAGGCTTTCCCTTACTCCATTTTAGACTCATTGCACCTTTATCAAAGATTAAATGATCATGTGTTTGAGGTTGGGTGTCAGGATACTCAATTCTATTCCATAGGTCCACGGGTCTGTTTTTATTCCAATACCATGCTGTTTTAATTACTACTGCCTTGTAGTACAGTTTGAAGTTGGGTAAGGTGATGCCTCCCATCTTCTTTTTCCCGAGGATTGATTTAGCTATCCTTGGGGGGTTTATCGTTCCATACAAATTTCAGGATTGTTTGGTCAATTTCTTTGAAGAATGTCATGGGTATCCTTATAGGGATTGCATTGAATCTGTACAGAGCTCTAGGGAGTATTACCATTTTGACAATGTTGATTCTCCCCATCCATGAGCAGGGAATGTGTTTCCATTTCCTTGTGTCCTCTTTTATGTCTTGGAGCAGGTCTTGTAGTTTTTTCATACAGGTCCTTTACACACTTGGGTAAATTGATTCCTAGGTATTTGAATGACTGCATTTATCTGCATAACATAAATATATAGGTACATAATATGATACCAATACCCAAGATCAAGTGAAACATATATCAGGAGGTCCTGTCAAAGGTGGAAATTATCACAAGCGTGTGGGATTCAGAGGCTAGGTAAGACAGAAATGGAACAGTGTGCTAACAATTGTTGAGGGTACTAATACCAACCTAGAACTGAACATTAAATAGAGGCAAAAAGATACACATGACAACCCTTTAATGTATGTTCTGTAATCCATAGTCTGGAGGGGAAGGAAAAGAGAAAGAGAGAGAAATGGAAAGAAATCAAGAACCTGCTATGGAGCAGGGATGGGGGGGGGGAGGGAACCGGGACGTTGGTGGTGGGAGATGGGCACTGGTGGCGGGATGGGTGCTGCAAACAATTCAGTATGATTTGTTGGCAAAGTGCTACACCGTTTCAATGAAACAATGTATGTTTTAACTGAACTAAAATAAATACATGTAAAAAAACAACAACAACAACAAAAATAAATAAATAATAAAATTTAAAAAAAAGAGAGAATCATTTTCGTGAAACTCGCTGTTGTTAATCTTGTAACTAATTGTAAATTATACGAAGCTTACTCAATTTTTATCAACTTAAATTTTTCCCAATGAGTAATGTCATTTGGATAAGGAATGCTATAGGACTAATGAAAAGTGCTTGTATTGAAAGTTAATGACAAAGAAGTTTGATGTTATATAGCTAAGTACTTAATATTCTATTAGAAACTTGTAAAGGAATAAGCTCTTTATATTCAACGTCCCTTATGGCTAAGATTAAAAAAAAAAGTCTATGTGAAATTTTTTGTGTCATTTTAGTTAGGTTCTGACTTTTTTTTTCCAGAAAGTAACCTTTTATTATTTTCCTAGCATGCTATACACCTTTTTAAAAACTAAGGTTTAACAACAATGTTGGCTGAAACAAATGAACTTTTTTTTTTTAATTTGGGGCCACACTAGGCTGTGCTTAGGGCTTATTCCTGGCTCCACACTCAAGGATCACTCCTGGTAGGCTTGCAGACCATACAGAGTGCAAGGCAAGTGCCCTACCCGCTCTACTACAGCTCTGCCCCCCCAAAATAGACAAAGTTTAATTTAAATATGTAGCTTCTCCCATATTATGAAAGTAATTATCTTTCTTAATTCTATGAGAATGATCTTGGAGAATAATATTTCAAAATACCGGCAAGAATAATTATTAAACAAAGGAATACTCTGTTTTTTATTTATAGAATTTTATTGTTAGACATATATTTTATTTTCAACTCCGAGGGACAGGGATGTGGCCAGTATCCAAACACTTGCCTTGAAAATATGAAACCTGGAGTTTCATCTCCTATGTTGAAAAATAAATAAAAATAAAATTCAACTTGTTACTAACTAAGAACAATACCAATGAACTATACAACATTCTTTCCGGGCTCTAGCTGTGCACCCATAGGAAAACATCTAACTATTTCTCACTAGAACTCTCAAGAATTAAAAATATATATTAGGCAATTTCTATGTATATATTTTAGGCTTTTAAAAGAAATATATTTATTAAGTATAAAAATATACTATTCAAAATCTAAAGCACATTACAATATGGCAAATATATATATATATATATATATATATATATATATATATATATATATACACACACACAGATATGTATGTATGTTTTTGATTACTTGGACTTCTTAGAAAACAAGTTTATTTAATTTTTCTAGATCAAAAAATGCCACATGCACAATCTAGTCATAAGCGAAAGGTGATTAGATTTCTCTGTCTCCGAATAGGCCTTAAACTCAGTATTGGTTTACTTTCTCTACATTTTATTTTAATTGAATTTTGTCTCATTTGATTTTAAAATCTAATCATTTCATATTTGCTTGATAATTCTCAAGAAGCTAAATTTGAAAGCTTATCAATTACCTCCCAAAATTTCAAAGTCGCAGCACAATAAAACATGCAACAAAAAAAATCTTGCTTAGCACATTTTTTTCCCTTTTAACATAAATTGAATGGGATGAATTTTATGGTCTAATTTGATTTTTCCACGCTCTTATAGACACAGTCACACTCTCAAAGGGATTTCATCACATTGAATTAGTGCAAACCAAAGTGCATTAAATGATAGGCATTGCAGAAGTCCTACTTCAGATAACAAGCTGTTTTTTTTTTTTATAAAAGAATATCTACTTTCTTGCAGAGTATGCTCACATAGAGACAAATAGTAGGTTTTGGCATTACACCTTAAGGTCTTAAAATCAAAAGCTCTATTCTTGTTCAGTGATAGTTTGTAAAATGAAAGAAGAGGGTTTTGAGTTTTCAATGAAAATTGTCATAAGACATTAGAGCCTCTTGAAAATCCAGAGGTAGGCATCCTTCTGTCTTATAACAAAATTAAATCAGACCTGATAACTTGGGCTTTAGTTTAAGATCTTATGACTGCTGTTTCTGATTCTTAAAGCAAGAACAGCTACCACCAAGTTAACACATGGTGAATATTCATCTTAAATTCACAATAAAAATACCATTATACTTACAAAGGAAGCATAGAAAACCCTATGGCAGAGACAAATCTGTTGGATTCACAACAGATATTTGCATGTCCTTAATTTACTTAGTTTTAAACTTTTATAATAAAACAATATGATGCAAATAAATTTATTTTTTCTCATTATTATGTGCAACCCAGTGTCTCATTTTTATAGAAATGCAAGAAACCAGAGATTTTTATTTTTAAACTGCATTTTCCCTTTCATTTTCCAACTTATTCATAGTTATAAAATTAGTATGTGTGCACACCTACACACTTTTAATATTTCTTGTAATAGATTTTTATATCTGCTGCCCTGCTTATTTCACCTATTTTGCTTGATTTGAGGGGCCAAACCCAGTGGTACTCAAGTTGATCATGGCTATGCAGTCAGGAATCATTGCTGGGTCAGTTTGAAGGACCACATTGCGCACCAGAAGTAGAACCTGGGTCTGCTACAAGCAAGGCAAGCAGTTGCCTTACACACAGAACTATCTCTCTAGCCCCCTCCCTTAACTTTTGAATAGTAGTTGCAGCTAATAAACTTCTGGTTATAAGTAATTATTTCCTAGCACATTGGAGGAGGTAAGTCTTTGCCCAGCGTTTTAGAAACCAAACAATATCTTTGCCCATTTGAGGGCTTAATAGGTGAGTGAGATCTGCTCTTATTGCTTGAGATTCGACTTCAGAAACTCTCATAACTGCAGATAATAACCTAATCACAGAATTAGTTGGCTTGATGGCCAACTACTGGCCATTTTGGATGTTGTTTTCAAGGGGCATGGTTTCTAAGTACATAGTAACTCAGATATACGAACAAATATTTACATTATAATTTGGAAAATCATTTCTAAATTACACCTAGTTATATAAGCATAATAATACACGTTAATAACTCAATGGTCTAATAGGTGCTGTGTTAGCTGTGTTCCAGAATGGAGGCTGTGTGGATATGATTTAAAACCTAGTAAATGTTGCCAAAACCACACTCAGCTTTTGACCGGAATGGAGAGAGCCGAAGAGGCTGGGTCCTTTCTAGATGATTTTTGTTTTGTTAAAGGTGTAATGAAAGTGTGTGCCCCTGATTTTATAAAAGCAGAAGCTCCTGATTCTGTCCCAGAGTGAAAAGCACCTGTCACCTGGGGAGGGCTAAGAGCATCCTCTGGGCTTGAGCCCAGACACTTCATGGTACTCCCAAGCATCCTGGGAGTGACCATGTATGTACCCCCTCACCTCCAAAAAAAGCAAAAAGCAAAATAAAACAACATTTGCCTATGATTAAGTGCTAAAGATAGTATATACTTGAGAAATCGTCCACTAAGAGGTAATGTGATTTTTTTTTTTACTGCAAACATGTAAGTGATTTGAATGATGTCGATAAGTTCTGATTAGGTGAGATCTGACCATTCCTAGAAGTTATTCTGTCAGTGTCCCAAGCTAGGCCTGACTAGTGGAAATGGGCGGCTAGGACAGGGAATAAACTTGATGACTTTCTTGCCAGGGAGAGATCTCAAGTCCTGGTCACTGCAGCAGGGCCGACGTGTTCTGTGTTTTCAAATGGTGCAATGTAGAAATTTGTTCTTGTTTGCTTTTCTCTTTGATATTGGTATTTTTCTGGAGTTTTTTTATTTTACAGTTGTGGTTCCTTTGCTTTTCATTTTTTTTGGGTGTGTGTGATGGGGACACAGACATGGGGCAGAGACTCTCAGACATGAGGCAGAGCTGCTACCGGCTCTCCCTGTGCCCAGCCACTCACAAGGCACCCAGGAGGGATGGCGGGTTCTAACCCTGGCAGACCACCCCAGCAGAGCCTTGCAACAAGCCAGACAAACCTCCACTTTATGAGGGTCTCCATTTTCCACATTCGGACTCCCCTCTCATCAGAACTCCACCAGAAGAACCTATCACAGCCCGGCTCGCGCAGCCACAAGTGGCTGCACAGTTCATCAATAAATGCTGGAGAACAGAGGTGACTACAAGAGTATGCCACCCACACAGCAGAGCCTGGCAAGCTACCCGTGTCATATTTGATATGCCAAATACCAGTAGCAATTATAGACCTTATTTCCGTGACCTGATGTAATTGTTTGAGGCTCTTTATGTTCCTGGAGCAAGCAGATGCCCTGGGGCTCTGCTGGCATAAGACAGGGAATATGGAGATGTTACTGGTGCCCGCTTGAGCAAATCAATGATGAACGAGAAGACAGTGATACAGTGATACATTGGAGGTATTTTATAAATCTTTTTACGTAATTGTTTCTAGCATATTTCTATGAGAAACAATGTTTTACATCATTTTGATCCTCATCTTTATGACAATTTAACACCATAATACACTAAGTGTGTTTTAATACATTTTAGCTTTTCACAGTTGTCATTAATACATTAATGTTTCATCAAACTACATAGGGCAAGGGTTCTCTTTCACTATCCTATTTAGTTCATGTCTTGCGTTTATTCTCGAAACTCTTGATATTTTTTGATAAAAATGGCACTTTTTAAAAAATATTTTATTATACCACTGTGAGGTATTCAACTACAAAGATGTTCATAAAATGTTCATATTTGGTCATACAGCGTTACAGCACCCATCCCTCCACCAGTGTCCATTTCCCACCACCAATGTCCCCGATTCCCTCCCCCTCCCTAGCCTGCCTCCATGGCAGGTTCTTTATATCTTACTCTTTCTCTATCTCTCTTTCTCTTTTCTTTTCTATTTTTGTCAAGCCAAAAATGTTATCCTTCCCTTTTATTTATTTTTTGGGATATATTTAAAATATTTTCAACACCTAGAACTATTTTCTATATCGTCAGATGGGAAAGTAGCTGAGTACTTGGGAAATTTCTATGCCACCCCCTCAAAAAAATATATAAACATTCTTTGTGGGACAACTAAGATAACCAAAAAGTAATGGAATGTTTCAAAGCTCAAAGAATAAGAATAAACAGAGTGACAAACAAGTGAGCAGGAGTTATGACCATAAATCTCACAGGATAGATAAAGCACCCTACAGATGCTCATTATATGATGCTGGAATTGCAAGAATAGTAGAAATCAGAAGCCACTCCCTACATGAAAGTTAGTAAAAGATTGTACTAACAGTTGGCTAGTATTGGAATTTTATTCCCAGTAGTCTATATTTAGCTGCGTTTAAAATGATTTTTCAAACTTAAATCTACACTGCTTAATCATGAACTAAGAGAATATATAACCTCTATTGTTGCAAAACTCAAAGCTTAAGAAACAAGAAGGAAAATAAGCATTTCATAATCACAATGCATTCATAGTCAAGGCTCTTTAAGCCAAGACTTGCCTCCCTGTGGTAACGCCCACAAGAGCTAAGGCACAGTGATAGATCATTTCAGAAAGCAAAATGCTAAGGAATGCACGATGTAACAAGTTACAAAATTTGAAATCTAGTGTAGTTGTGCTGGTAAAGATAAGTTTCCATTATAAAGAGAATCTGAAAAGACATTTTTTTTTACATCCAAGGTGAGTGATGTGCTCTAGGAAAGAAGTTTCTGTGACAGACTCATCGAGATCTCGGGTTCCTTCCATTTTGTTAATCAGTCTCTACCACTGGTTCATTGTTGTAGCTATGACCATGAGATCTGCCCCCCACTAGGGGAACGAGGGTTAACTCTGGGGCTGAAATATTACTTATATTGTCCATCAATATTTGTTACTTTATTAGCAGTAAATTTTCCTAAAATAGTCAAAATGCCCTGCTGTCTTTGTTAGCAGCATATTACAATGATACCTACAGAACAGCTCTGGAAAAATAATGATTGTTTGAAGAAGTAATACACCGAATCTTATATTTGTATGAGGTTTCAAACACATTTGGCAGAGAAGTCTTAATAGAAAACCTCTGAGAAAGTGCTAAAGCATGTCTTAACTCCTAATTCTTGGAGGAATAGGAGCAATTGAATTGCCTGTTTATGAGAGAGCCTGAAGATTTAGGTTGTATTCATTCCAATTTCTTCTTATAACCCTTTCAGGTTTTAATTTATTGTTGCCATATATTTGGTAAAGAACAGCAAGGTGCAACCAAGTAAAATTTCCAATCCTTTCTAATGGTTTCCCTCTAGGAACTATATAAAGGTTTTCATTCTGACTTAGTTCATTCTTCCAAGTTATTGGAGGCAAAATTGTTCATGTTTGCATAACACAATAAGAATTACCAGTGAAACAAACTGGAACATTTCTTTACACTTCATGCCCTACATGATAATATCATGTTTTTTAGATCTTTCTCGAGAAGCCATCTTTTGGTTTTAAAAAATCTCATTGTATTATAGAAAAGGTATAGCTATGACAGATAAAAGGAAAACTGAAATAGCTTAAACAGTATAAACTAGACATTCTTTGGCTTCTTTATTGGTGCACAAATTTCCAGCAGTAGTGAGGGCGAACAGGGCTACCTGTGCTGGTGCTCAGACAGTTATACAATGCCAAGGCTCTAACTCAGGGTCTCGTCATGCTGGGTTGGGCTCTGGACTCCCCTAGCAGTGCTCTGCTATTTGAACTCTCAATCCTTGCTTTGGTTGTATTGTCTGCTTTATTTTTTTTTAATTTTTATGATCAATCACTGTAAATTACAAATCCACAATGATATGTCTGGTTGAGTTTCAGGTCTATATGGTCCCAGCACTCATCCCTTCACCACTCTTCCTTTCCAAAAATGTCCCCAATGATCCTCCCAGCCTGCCCCAGTGATAGGTACTTTTCCTTTCCCCCCATTGTCTAAATTGTTTGCTTTAATCTTTCTGATTTTATCTTAGAAGTCACTAAAAATATGAATTTATACATTTCTACCACAAATGAATTGATGTTTTGAAGGAGGCTAGAACCATATGTCCATGTATACAAGCTAACAAATTCAAGTTTATGAAGAAAACCAGAATGGTGGCTATTCTAATCTTAGACAATTTCTAAAAACTTCGCTAAAAAATAACTGTCATATGTGTGAAGAATTTGATTAAAACCATTTAGAAGGAACTGTGCCTCTCATTTGATTGGCCTTTTTTGTTTGATTTATTCTACAAAAAGGAAAGCACACAGTGGCTAAAGATATAAACAAACTTTAGGAACAATTTTCTTAACCCAAAATAATCTCTTTAGAAGAGTGTGATAATTTATAAGCAAAAAAAGGTGACAATGATTTTATCTTCCTAGTTTTACATATTCTAAGATTTCTCTACACTTACATACCTGCTTAGGTTTAGGAACTCTGTTTAATAAAGTGTGATGCCCAAGTCACTGGTCTTCAGATGAGCTGGGAAATGTAGATCTTTAATTTTATCTTTAATTCACTTGCCAAATGTTTTAAGAAGTATCACTAAACATCTGCTAACATTTTCTTTGTCTTCTTTTTAATCTGGAGCTGATAAAATAAATTTGCAGATGCAGTTGCTAGTTTTCATATTTACTCTTTTAAATAATCATCAACTTTATATATAGATATTATGTGCAATGGTTTTTAATTGAAACAGGGATACAAGATTGTATTCTCTTGAGGTTAAATGATGTTTAACAACTCTTGGGCATCTTTAATCACAAATTTTCTCATAATTTAAACATTACCAATACAGAGTCCTTATTTACACCCATCACAGAGGGATGAAAATTCAGATACAATGAACAATAATTTTACAACATCCGAGAGTAGCAAGTAGAAAATGTTTGAAGGAAATTTCTAATATAATTTATATTCAGCCATAGCTCTTTAGTTGCTATAACACTTGAGTGAAAATTTCCCTTAAGTCCTATTTTTCTTCAAGGGGTAGAATGAAACAAACTATAATGCTGAAGCACATTTGTAGTTATTTCCCAGTTGTAAATACGGTCCATGTCTAACAAGACTATTTTGGTTGAGAAGGAAATACAAATAGCAAATAATTCATAATTTGTAGAATAATAGAAGGAAAAACAAATCTAACAATAAATTGATCTCTGTTCTTAAAATTCTATAATAATAGGAAATATTAGTGATAGTAAAATTAAAATGGGCTAAATAATCTTAATGTAAATAATGTAAAACATTATGCATAAATTATACTCAAGACTCAATTTTTTATTTAAAACTTTTGATAGTAATTTTTATGCTACACTTTAGATTTTAGCTAATTTCATTCTATAGCACAAACATCTTAAGTACCAATACAATCTCTTTACAAAAACCACAGTCTTAAATAGATCAATTCATTGACTCAAGGCAACAAGTTATTAATACTATGATCAGAGTAAAAATAGACTGAGTATATCTATTATTTTTGGTGTTATAGAGATTGACAGTCACTATAGTTTTTTCTCTCAAACCTTTCACTCAGGTCTAAAAGCATCCATGGACTTGACAATGGAAGTGCTAAATATTAGCAATTACTCTAATCAATTAAAAATGATAAAAGAAATTAAATCAAGCTATTAAACTATCATTTATGGTTATCGAAACTGTGTAGCATATACATACACTATACACGCACCAGGAAAAAAAAAACTCTGCTGAAACTATGGGCAAGAAATGTTAAAATTAGTGTCCTTTCTGAGTGGTTTTGCACCCATTTCTCAGTTCTGGATTTGTCAGCCTTTTTTTCTACCTGCATTGCAACACCTGTCCTCGATACCTGTCTAAAGACCAGCAGTTATAGCCAAGGTAATGGACACGTGGTTTCAGCCTTTCTACATCTTCAAACCAGCATATGCCCATGGAACAGTGCTCTGTTGTCACTAGAATGAAAAAATATGACTTCTGGAACTATATGATCAATTCCTAGAATGACTCCTTACCCTCGTTAAAAATGTGTGCCTGGAAAGATTATACTCATAAATGCTAGTTCTTCCCCTTTATATGTTAAACATCGACCAAGCAAAAGATTATCCACAAAGAATTTAGGAATCATCACATCAAATATACAGATGGGGGAAGGTAACATTCCCTCTCTTATCTTGAAATGCCTGTTAGAGAAGTGCTTAACTTCCGTTGGCTGCCTCTACCTTATAGATCTCCCTCCTAAAATGAAGATATGAGAAGTTTGTTTCTCTTTTTTCACAGTGTGAGTTACCAAATTTAGATGTTCTAGTCCCATGGACTCACTCACCATCATCTTCATAGACTTCCCATTAGCAATCCATATTTTACATCTCCAGACTTTGGGTGATATTGAACTTAGTAAGTTTCTGTCTCTATTATGGTAGAATCTGGATTTGTTTTTAACTATTGTCCAATTTTATTTTTCTTTTAGAAAATAGCAGATGTACCAGTGTTCATTCCTTTGTACAATACAATAGATTTACTCAAGTGGGGCTAACTCTGAGAATCAGAAGTTCTCATGCAGGGGAGAATGAACTGACTTTGAGCAAAGAACAAATAAACATATCCAGCAGCATCTCCAGTAAAAGCAGTAAACTGTATGAAAGGTAAATTGGGGTTTTGGTTGACATGCATGGTAAAAACCCAGAAAATTGAAATGATGGATTGCTAATTAGAGCTCCACATAACAGATAGACAAGCTTTTGGCTGAACTACTAGAAAATATCAGTTGTTCACTGGGAGCACCCAAGATATCTTAGGTAAAGTAAAATCTGAAAAAAAAATTATTAAAGATTCAGGAACTTTAATTGTGCTCTCCAACCCAAGTATTGATTTGTACTCAAGAGAATGAAGTTTTGAGATAGTCAAGGTAGTGTTATGCCAGAATCATTGGCTAATCACTAAGCTATGTACAGAAGGAAACAAATCCTAGGATCCATGATTAAAAACAAAAATCAGAGTAAAATCAAAACAAAAGGTACTGATAAGAGCTCTCAGTGGCTGAATATCACAATAGGATACAATCTTCATAGTAAATACAGGCAGCTTTAAAAAATTAGAAAAATAGAACTTAGAGCTTTTATTTTACAATATATAAAAGTTATATTATCAATAAAGAATTATTAAGTGAAAAAACACAGAAGTACAACCCATTTGCAAAATAATAGAAGCAGTATTAGAAACTGCCTCTGGATAAATCCACAGTTTGGATTTTGTAGACAATGATGTCAATCATCTTTGACCACTGAATGGTCTAACAATTAAAGGAAACTATGTGTTAGAACATAAATAAAATAATATAAAATTCCCCAAATAAGTAAGTTGTAAATTCTATAAAGAAATTTGAAATAGAAATCTAAAATGGTCAAAATACATATGCAATTGTTGATCTTGGTAGAAAATTGAATAGCAAATGATGTAAGTCATTAAGGTAAAAATATAGAACTGTATATTATCTCAATGCAAGAACACTAAAAAATATGGACAATATCATCATTATAAATGCATACACATAAAATAAAATTAACAAAAATATTGGGGTAAGTTACAGATTTAAGGGAGAAATAAATCGGCTCTTCCCACCAGGTGCGTTCCGTGGCGGGCAGCCCCTGACGACTCGGCTCCAGGAAAAAAGGCTCCAGCTTTGAGGAGGGGACCGAGCCCCACCCAGCATCATTGGACCTCCCACTGCAAGACCTCCACCCCGACCCCCCTGACACCGGAACCACCCACAGACACCCCAAAATTCAAAACCGCGCGGACGGTAGAGCGTCCGTGCGGAATTATATCTACCTGACATAACACTGAGCATTGTCCCCTACATTCTTTGCTATACGTCCCTAGCTGCAAAGTAATTCAGGCACCCACTAACTTCACTGACTAGTCACCCAGAACACTCATTTTTAACCTATGATAGTCATTATGGTAAAGGAGTGCAAAAGTCCTTCAAGCTCTACAATTGAAGTTATTAATACAGATGAGTCCAGCAATAACAATGAGCTATATAACCTCTCTGAAAAGGAATTTCGGAAGCAACTGTTAAAGATGTACAAGGAAATAAAAGAAACAATGGAATACAAAGTCAGTAAAGTACAGGAGGAAATTAGAGCAGAATTGAGTAAATTTCAGACCAAATTACAAGCAGAAATGACAGATATTAAAAATGAGGAAAGTGAACTGAAAAACACAGGGGAAGGCCTTCAAAGCAGAGTAACAGCTACTGAAGAAAGAATTAGTGATCTCGAAGACGAGGTTCAGAGATTCTGTAGACAACACCAGAAGATGGAAAAAAGACTCACAATCAACGAACAGACTACCAGAGAAAATCGGGATTAAGCCAAAAGGAAGAACATACGCATCATTGGGGTACCAGAAGGGCAAGAAGAAAACCCTGACGAAGAAGAAGCTGTCAAAGCCATCATCGCTGACAAGTTTCCCGAACTGAAGAAAGCATGCTCCCAGATACAGGAGGTCCGAAGGATACCAGCTAAAAGAAACCCCAATAAGAATACTCCAAGACACATCCTTATTGAAGTGACAAAAATGATAGACAGAGATAGAATACTGAAAGCAGCAAGATCAAAGAAGGAAATCACATACAAAGGAGCATCCCCTGAGATTTACAGCAGACTTCTCAGATGAAACACTCCAAGCCCGAAAACAATGGTGGGATATTGTGAAAAGACTCAATGAACTCCAGGCCTCACCAAGAATTCTTTACCCAGCTAGACTTACTTTCAGATGCGAAGGAAAGATACACAACTTCATGGATAAACAACAACTCAGGAAATTCATAGACTCAAAACCAACTCTAAAAAGAAAGATTGAAGGGTCTATTGTAAAATAAGACAACCCAAAACCACAACAAGGTTAAACAGAAAGATGACACAAAATCCAATGACAATAATCTCTCTCAACGTCAATGGTCTAAATGCACCAATTAAGAGACACAGGGTGGCAAAATGGATTAAAAAACTGAATCCAACATTCTGCTTCCTACAAGAAATACATCTGAATAACCAGAGCAAACATAGACTCAAAGTCAAAGGCTGGAAGACCATTCTCCATGCAAACAACCCCTCCAAAAAGGCGGGTGTGGTCATACTCATATCTGACAATGTAGATTTCAGGCTGAAAAGGTCAAAAGGGACAATGAAGGCCATTTCTTAATAATTAAGGGTATGTATACCAGGAAGAAATCACACTGGTAAACATATAAGCGCCAAACGAGGGGCCAGCAAAATACTTAAAACGATTATTACTAGACCTCAAAGAAGACATTAACAGTAGCACAATAATAGTCGGAGACTTCAACACTGCCTTATCAACTAGGATAGATCGACGAGACTGAAACTCCGCGGGGAAATACTGGACCGGGAAGGAAGAAATGGAAGAAAGAGAGCTGGTTGATATATACAGGGCTTTTCATCCCAAAAAAAGCTGAATACACATTTTTTTTCCAGTGCACATGGAACACACTCCAAGATAGACCATATACTGAGCCACAAGGCATACTTCAACAAAATAAAAAGATTGAAATTGTGTCGACTATCTTTTCAGATCACGATGCACTCAAAATAGTAGTGAACCATACACAGAAGCAGGGAGCTAAACCAAACACCTGGAAACTAAACAGCTCACTGCTGAACAACAAATGGGACATAAAAGAAATCAAACGGGAAATCCAATGATTCTTAGAAACAATGACAATGAAGATACCAACTATCAGAACTTGTGGGACACAGCAAAAGCTGTGTTAAGAGAGAAGTTTATAGCTCTGCAAGCATTCATCAGGAAAGAAGAAAGGGCCCATATAAATAACCTGACCTCACAGCTGAAAATATTAGAAAAAGACCAACAAGGGAAGCCCAACCCAGGCAGAAGAAAGAAAATAGTGAAACTTAGGGAGTAAATCAACGAGCTGGAAACCAAAAAAAAAAAAAAAAAAAAAAAAGATTAATGAAACCAAGAGCTGGTTTTTTGAAAAAATTAAACAAGATCGACAAGCCACTGGCAAGACTTGTAAGGACAGGAAAAGAGAGAACCCAAATAAACAGAATCAGAAATGAAAATGGTGACATCACAACAGAAAAAACAGAAATGCAAAACATCATCAGAGGTTATTTTGAGAACCTGTATGCCACAAAACATGAGAACCTAGAAGAAATGGATAAATTCCTGAAGTCCTATAACCTCCCACAACTGAAACAATAAGACCTCCAATACCTAAATAAGCCTATCACCATTGGGGAAATTGAAACAGTAATTAAAAGTCTGTCCAAACACAAAAGCCCAGGTCCAGATGGGTTCACTGGTGAATTCTACCAAACCTTTAAGGAGGACCTACTGCCAGTCCTGTTCAAGCTCTTCCAGGAAATAGAAGAAATAAAAACACTGCCGAACAGCTTTTCGAGGCGCATATCACCCTGATACCCAAAGCAGGGAGAGAGAACACAAAGAAGGAAAATTACAGACCAATCTCCTTGATGAACACAGATGCTAAGATATTCAACAAAAATACTAGCAAACAGAATACAAAGACTCATCAAAAAGATCATACATCATAACCAAGTAGGATTCATCCCGGGAATGCAAGGATGGTTCAACATTCGCAAATCAATCAACATAATACATCACATCAATAAGAGAAAAAAAATAAAAACCATATGGTCCTATAGATAGATGCAGAAAAAGCATTTGACAAGATCCAGCACCCATTCATGATTAAAACCCTCCAGAAAATGGGAATTGAAGGAAGCTTCCTCAAGATAGTCAAAGCCATCTACCAAAAAGCCTACAGCGAGTATCATTCTCAATGAGGAAAAATTGAAAGCCTTCCCCTTAAGACAAGTAACACGACAAGGTTGCCCTCTCTCACCTCTTTTATTCAATATAGTACTGGAAGATACTCGCCATAGCAATCAGAGAAGAAAAGGACATTAAGGGCACCCAGATAGACAAGGAAGAAATCAAGCTATCATTATTTGCAGATGACATGATATTATACCTAGAGAACCCTAAACTTTTGACCCAAAATCTCTTAGAAACAATAGATATGTATAGTAGAGTGGCAGGGTACAAAATCACTACCCAAAAGTCAGTGGCTTTCCTATACACAAATAACGAAAGAGAGAAGAGAGGGAGATTAAGAAGTCGATTCCATTCACAATTGTGCCACAGAAAATCAAATACCTAGGGAATCAGCTTAACCAAGTGTGTGAAGGACCTATATAAAGAGAACTACAAGATACTGCTTCAAGAAATAAAAGAGGACATGAGGAAATGGAAACACATTCTCTGCTCATGGATGGGGGAGAATTAACATTGTCAAGATGGTAATACTCCCTAGAGCTTTGTACAGATTCAATGTGGTTCCTATAAGGATTCCCATGACATTCTTTAAAGAAATTGACCAAACACTCCTGGAATAATAAACCCCCACGGATAGCTAAAGCAATCCTTGGGAAGAAGATGGGAGGCATCACCTTTCCTAACCTCAAACTGTACTACAAAGCAGCAGTAATTAAAACAGCGTGGTACTGGAATAAAAACAGACCTGTGGACCTATGGAATAGAGTTGAGTATCCTGACACACACTCTCAAAAACATGATCAGTTAATCTTTGATAAAGGTGCAAAGAGTCCAAACTGGAGTAAGGAAAGCCTCTTTAACAAGTGGTGCTGGGAAAACTGGACAGCTACATGTAAAAAAAATGAATTTGGACCTGTGTCTAACACCATGCACAAAAATCAGATCAATATGGATTAAAGATCTCAATATCAGACCTGAATCCATAAAGTACGTGGAAGAAAATATAGGAAAATCCCTCCACGACAAGAAGGCTAAAGATATCCTCAAAGGTGAAACACCATTAACAAAGCAACTACAAGAAAATATAAATATATGGGACTACATGAAACTGAAGAGCTTCTGCACCTCGAAAGAAACAGTGACCAAGATAGAAAGACAGTCCACAGAATGGGAAAGAATATTCACCCAATACCATCTGATAAGGGGTTAATATCCAGGATATATCAGGCACTGGTACAGCTATATAAGAAAAAAAACAGCCAACCTCATTAGAAAATGGGGGAGAAGAGATGAACAGAAACTTTGACAAGGAAGAAATTTGAATGTCCAAAAGGCATATGAAAAAATGCTCATCATCACTAATCATCAGAGAGATGCAAGTCAAAACAACAATGAGATATCACCTCACACCACAGAGAATGGCCGATATCCAAAAGGGTAAAAGCAACAAGTGCTGGCGTGGATGTGGGGAAAAGGGGACGCTCCTACACTGTTGGTGGGAATGTCGACTTGTACAACCTTTCTGGAAAACAATATGGACATTCCTCCAAAGACTAGAAATTGAGCTCCCTTTTGACCCAGCCATACCGCTCCTGGGAATATACCCTGGAAAGCCAAAAACACACAGCGGAAACACAATCCGCACTTTTATTTTCATAGCAGCACTCTTCACAATAGCCAGAACCTGGAAACAACCAGTATGCCCGAGAACTGATGACTGGATAAAGAAACTGTGGTACATATCTACACAATGGAATACTATGCAGCTGTCAGAAAAAATGAAGTTATGAAATTTTCCCATAAATGGATGGACATGGAGAGACCATGTTGAGTGAAATTAGTCAGAAGGAAAGAGAGAGACATAGAATCACTGCATTTATTTGCATGACATAAATATACCAGGTGATCTTACCAAAAGTGGAAATTACCACAAGCGTGTGGGAGTCAGAGGTTTGGTTAGATAGAGAAGGGAACACGTGTGAATAAATGTCTAAAGGTCTGATACCAACATAGAACTGAGCATTAAATACAGACAACCAAATGCAAATGATGGCTTCTAAGTGTACGTAGTGCAACCCACAATGATTGGGAGAAGGAGGAGCGAGAGAGGGAGAGAGAGAGAGAGATAAAGAACCTGCTATTTAGGCAGGATGTGGGAGGGGGGGGGAATTGGGGACATGGGTGGTGGTTGAGGGGACTGGTGGAGGGCGGGGTGCTGGAACACTTTGTGACCGAAACCCCCAAGCGTGAACAACATTGTAATTGTATATCTCACGGTGGTATAATAAAATGTTAA